>JAEIIG010034570.1:0-43491 GCA_018904695.1 Drosophila parvula
CTAAAAGAAAATATCTGCTTAAGAAAAAATAAATATATCATGGAATTTCTTATAAAAGGCATTCAAGGAGCTGTTAAGCTCAATAAAAAAACGCTGTTATGCTCACAAGTATCTTCGTTTTCTGAGAAGAATTATTTTTTGAATAAAATTGCATTAATTCCATATATTTTTAATATAATAATACTCTATATTTTCGCCCTCAACTGTTGACATTTGTATATCAGGCCGCGTCGATCTTGTAAACCTTGGCAACTTGGCAAAATGTATGAGTATGTCTCATTGACAGGAGAGGAGGAGGACTCACAGGACTCGCAGCGACCGACTGCTATTCCGATTCCGTATACCATTCCGACTGCTGTTCCATTGTTTTGCATTCGAGGCGGAGCGGAAGTCGCTGCTCTTCGCTCTCGAGAAGGAACTCTCCCTCCCCCCTCCTACAAAAGGACTCGCGAGCTGTCGAGTCCTCGAAACGAGACAGACGAGCAGCGGCGGGGTCAGGACTATAATTACGGCAAGGTCAAACCGTTGGGAATGAAGGAGAGTTGTGAGTGTGAGAGATCGTAACTTAATACGAGCCGAAAGCTGCAAGACAGGCTCAGATCGGGATCAGATTGGGACGCGTAGCACGCGCTACCCCGCCTCGAACAAGGATGCAATTTGCAATGTGCAGCGGAAATGGAAGCAGAAGGAGCAGATACACAGCGCCGCTTCCTGTCTCATCGGCACACTTTCCCGAAGGAATAGCATCTGCCCCGGAAAGGGTGGTTCCACACACACACACAGATCAGACACACACACACGCTCTCTCTCTGACCTCAAGGATGCACACAATTAATTGCAGGAATGTCACTCACTTGTGTAACCCTTTTTTTAAAGGATTTTCCTCGGGGTTTGCTTGGGATTTTTGCTTGGGTTTTCCAATTAAAATTGCCTTCTTTTTTTATTTATTATTATTTGCACTCTTTTGCACAATCTTTGTTGATTGGCGTGAGAAAGTCACAGAATCACAGTTTTAATTAATTAGTAATTGATTTTGAAGCGATTCCCTCTTGATCCTGATCTTGCTGGGCGCTTTATCTGGCGATCCAGATTGCATTTTGCCGACGCCTCACCGCGAACCAGCCACAAAGTGATACAAACTAAGCCCGAAGCTGGCCGCTCGACAATTGATTGCCAGCTTTTTGCTTCTCCTTCTCTCCGGCGCTAAACAAATCGGCGTCCGGACTCCGAAGCGAATTCTGAGCGTCAGAGCGGAGAGTGGATGAGTGAGTGAGTGAGTGGGCTGGTGACAAGCCATTAAAAATAGAAGAAAACATTAAAAAACAACAACAAGTGAGTCTGAGAAGAGACCTCCAAAAAATGTTACGACGAACCTTTTCTGATATAAAGTACGAGTAAGTGCTCACTAACTTGATTACACTGGTAAAAAAAAGTGCTTGCTTTCAAGGTGCATTTAATAGTATAAATATTACCTTTTCACCAGGAAGAAGTATTACTTTCTTTTTTTGTAGCAAGAAGACTTGTGTTTATCTTAGTATAATGTCAAAAACAGTTTCTTTTTTAAAATGAATTAAAGGTACTTTTCTTAAGGCATTATGACTACAATGTTTAGGGCTTAAACTTAGAAAGGGATCTATATAAGGGCTGTTTCGTTGAGATAGAGATCTTTAAAGGATATTTGTCTCCGCACTCCCTAAAACTCAGTAGTCTAAAATGAAGTAATCGTAACCCTACAAGAACTTACTTTCTTAAAGAAATAAATTGTTTTCCTTTCTTGTTTTAAAGATTAAAAGAAACAACTGTAGTTCAAAGTAACAGATAATCTCCTAAAAGATCCAAGTCTTAAGAATATATATTCTAATATATAATTATTTCTCTATTTAATTTCTTACAAATAATTTCTTACGATAAATGAATCACTACAATAACTTATTTCTTAAAGAAATAAATTGTTCTCTTTTCTTTTTTCTGAAGATCAAAAAGAACAACTCTAATTCAAAAATCCTCTAAAAGTTCAAAATGTTAAAAATATATTCTAATATATAATTATCTATCTTTCAAATTTCTTACAAATTTTTCCATGTGTAGTCACACACTCGGCTGCGATCGTTTTTGATCGGGAATAAAAATAAAATCGCTCGCTCGGACCGCTGACCATAAAAGTCCGAACTGCCAGCTCCGAGCAGCGCCGACAAAATATAATAATAATGCGTGGTATCTGTGATGGGGCCCCAATTCTGTATGTACTGTGTACTATGCACCCCGCGACTGATATCTGCAGCGAATTTACTATCTATTCTCTAACTAGAAATCAATTTATGGAACAGGAAAACAGCCGAAATGGAATCAGCACTGCAAGAAATAACTCACTTCCCTTAGTCATAGCTATTACCTTGGATATACATAAGTGAGTGAATGAAAGGAAAACGCAGCGATAGGGCTGCTATCTTTACAACTGTCTATCGAAGCCGCAATAATAAACTCGATTATTAGCTGACAAGAACAGTATGAATATGATCTAAGTCCGATTGAACTTTGGCCCGAAGGCAGTAAAGTATTTTAAGAAATTGGCAATACATTACGTTGAAAAATGAAAGAAAGTAATGCTATAAATAATAGTGACAGCAAGATGGATATGTATCTTAGCTTCATTTAGTTTCTTCCTCGTAAGAACCCCACATCTGGCAGTACTTCTTTCCGGAGATAGCTCGTATCAAGTAAGAGGAGTAGTAGGAAATATCCCCTATTTATACAATACCTCCCGCATATCGGAAACTATCTTCAAAACATAAATATAGAACCCGGGCACGAGTGGCCCACTCATAAACAATAGCCCAGTGACAAGACACTGACAGTTACGCCGATAGAGCCAAGCCCGCCCATATACCATATCCCCGTACTCCATGGAGAGAGAGAGAGAACCCCCTATATAGTTCCCCGTAATTCGCCATCTAAATAAACGATCTCTTGGCACAGTCTAGTGCCATTTATCTGTAACAGAAACTGAAAAAGAAACAGAAACAGAAGCCTTGACGTAGCGCCTGGTAAACAAAAGACAAATACGACTAGGTCGTACAGATAAACCCAGCCAGCGATCGAGTAAGTAGTTGGAAAATCCCCTTTGCCGGGAAATTAATAGTAATCGAATACAGCTTGTAATTCACACCCAAGAGATACTGGCTGAGCACAGGCAAGTGTGTCGTTCAATTAGTCGGTAATTAAGTTTATGGTGTCCTTTACTAAATAACTAGTTCGAGTAATGGGCGGCGTCAACGGGGAGTCTTCTTTAAGGGCTAAAGAAGATATATATTATTGAGAATATTTACTTTAATAAGCAGTAATCTTTAGGTATCCAATAATTATATTTAATTCTCCTTAAATTCTGATATTATATATAGGAAATATATTTATTTATTGTGATCTGTAAATATTTAGCTTTTGTTTCGTGTGTTATAAGCACCATTAGAAGTTGTCTTATGATATTTTAATATATCTTTGCCTGTATATTTGAAATTCTGAAGAATAATAGTGGAAATCTGTATTATTAATATTTAAATTTCAATAAACAATGATCTCTTAGTATCGAGTTATAATTTCTAATTGTTTTTAAATAGTGAAATATCTGAATTTTTTTTATTTTTTAATTCTAAGTATACCCATTTCTTTTTCTTATATTGCCATAGCCATAAATGATGTTGTGGGTATGTTAAGTTATGGTTTTATTCAATTTAAACATAGAAGTAACTGCCTGTATTTCAAATCCTGACTTTGCCAAACATAAACGACCCATTTCACAGGGAATATAGACATCTATAGACCCCTGTTCCATCCACCACCCAACTACGCCTCATTTAACATGTGCGCCGTGCTTGGCTTTGGCCATATAAAGTATACGCAGGGTCTGCCCTGGGCTATCATCGCCCGATTCCGTACGATCCTCTATAGCACCTAGACAACAAGGTTGACTGGTCGACAAGAAAACACTTTTGCTTTCGGACAGTAAAACTTCGATGGGGCGTCCGAAACGAAAAACCGACAACCGCCAACCGAAATCGAATCGAAAACGAGCAAATAAATGTCAAAAGCCTGTGTATTTGGTAATAAATTGTCGAAATTGGAAGAATAATTCGGGTGGGTTGTAAATTCATAAAAATATCAGGTGCGATGCATGCGCCGATGATATTTTTCCTTTATTTTTTTCTTCGTTCTCCGATGCGATGAAGCAACGCAGTTCAGAATATACTTGGGAGAGAGAAACAGCGGCGAACAAGTGCACAATAAAACCATAGTGAGACGTGCGCTCTGATAGATGATATCATCAGGAAATACAAACATAGATTCTCCCTACTTATTCTTGTGTAGATCGTTTTTCCATGTGTACTTAACCCATATTTTTCTGGGTAACAGGAGGTGGGAAAGGGAGTGCGATCAGCAGGCTGAAATTCGGTAGTTCGAGCCAAATCAAACAATCAATTTTGAAAGCTATAAATATTCGTATTTGTATATTAAGACATAGTTGCTAAAAAGTTTAATAAACACAAAATTATTAACAGTCTCTGTAATCGTAAATCCATGACAGCATCTTAAAATGTTATAATTTAAAAACAAATAGCTCTACATTTGCTGTGAAACCTTAAAAAAAAAAGCTTAGAACTAGCTTTATATGTTTCCAACTTTACACAATATATTATTAAATATTGTTATATTAAAAGATAAGGCTGCAGAGTTTTTTTGTTTACATTTCCCAATTTTTGCATACTTTACTTTATAAATTAAATATTAATAATGGTATTTAAATATATAGCTTTAATATATCACCAGAAACCCTTCGGCAAATATGGGTTAAGGTGGAAAGACATTGGCAACTCACTCAGTTGGCGTTGAAAAGATGAAAACAAAAGTCAAGTAGCGCGGAGGGAACTTCATAAATTACTGCTTTATAGAGTATCCAATAGCACCTGCCATAAAGTGTGCGGCCCCCTGATAACCCAGTATAGCGCAGCACACACCGAGAGCTATATAATCTTGATCCCGGCGCTTATCTGGCGTTTATCTGTGGAAATTTCGTGTTGGTTGGGCATTTTGACAGACTTTGTCTGCTGCAAATTGTATCTGATGCCGGCGATCTGACCAAGTTTACACCCCGAAAAATATAAGAGGGCCAATCCATATGTCTTCCTCACATTATCTGCACAAGGGCTGTAAATACTCCGAGTGCGACACTTTTATTTTGATGTATTTATGGGGCTTTAATGTGTTGAGAAATAAACCGAAACCGAATCGAATCGAGTCCGGCAAGTGTGAATGATTGGTGTTTGAGGCTTCTATCACTATCAGGCGACACCGAATGCTATGTTTTATGATCCTATATATAGCCGTTTCTTGCCTAATTGAATGATATGATAGCAGCAGGTTTTAGAAAATATTTTAATAGCTCTTAATACAATCGATTCTCAGGCCATAAAAAACGCTGATACTCGGCGGCGATAAGGAGTTCTTTTTTTTTACCATCGACCAGAGTCGACGCCGTCTTCGTGATCGTGATGGTACGCCTGTGGCGATGTTGCTGATGATAATGATAATGTTAACGACGATGGCGCTGATAACGGTAATGATAATGCCCGTGATGGTCACGATTGCCAGAAACATTCTCGGCTATCGCCTTGGAGATTAGCATTCCTCTTTATTCCTTTCATATTTGTTTTCTTGGGGATTTTTGGCAAGTGCTTTTGGGGGGAAACTCGTGTCAGATTGTGGGGGTAAGTAGCAATTTTTAAAGGGGGAAGCGAACAATAAAAAATGTCTGCCTTGAAATTTAGGGTACAGCAGCTACCTTAATTGCAGGGAGAGTGTCATGATACAATCATAAATTACCTACTGTTCGGGGGAACAAGGAAATGTACAAATAAGAAAGCAACTTTATGCCACTAACATGGAAAGAGGCTGTGTCAAAGAGCAGTTTCTGGAGGGTTTTCCCGCCATTATCCCCATTCGCTGCATCTTCACTTTATCTTTCAAACTTAAAGTCCCTAAAATTAATCACATTGTGATTGTATATAAACTTGAAATAAAAGTTCTTGGAAACTTCTACTAATAATACATTTTTTGATTACGCTCATGGCTATAAGTAGATCTGACCTCTTCTTCCTTTAATGTTTTATTTTTTGCGGATTTTTTGTATATTTATTTCCAGAGAAAATATCAAGTGTAGTCCGCCTGGCATAATTATAAACTGAGATCGGATTCCCGCAGGAATTGATCTTTCGACTTATGTGGCCATTGCCTGAATCATTTCTATATAAAAAATAAAGCAAATAAAGCACAACAGCACAATGACGATATAGAAAATGCAATTAGGAAATCCGGTGAACTTTTGACGACGTTCAAGTTAATCAATGTTATTCCGTCATCGTAAAGATCGTATGTTTCGGTCCATGAATAAAATCGTAATGAATAATTTATTCCAAATACAAAAACATCAACAAATTGTTATATAATTTGTTTGTTTTCTTAGTTTTAATAGCTAATCAGCAGGCTGGAAATTACATTTGTAAAGCCTCAAGTCTGAAGATTTTTCAATGTCACAGTTTTGAGACAAATTCGTATCTTTATCTGAGCAAGAGAAACGGTTGCCAAATCTGAGTGTGTTTCAAAACATTCCGTTGCCTGTTGAGTAAAATACAAAATCGCTTTATCTGCAGCCCCGAAAAGACGCAAAAAAAAAACAAAAACCCAAGGAGAACAATGCCAGTAAAAACCGAACAAAAGTTCTGCCTAATTGAAACAGATGTCTTGGGATACTTGTGGTTTTTAAGATTAGTTTAAGGGCACGAGCTGCGCCACGAGAGTCTGTGTCCCAAGTATGACGGCGACGACTCCGAAATTCGTCTCCAAGTCTGACAGGGACTTTTAATCGGAATGTCCGCTTTATAAAATAAAAAGATTATGTCTCTTGGGATCACGCACTGAATTGGAGTTCTCGGGCAGAGATTGCTTGCTATATTATGGCTCCCCAGGGGCTTCTTATGATAAATATATCTACATACTTCTCGCTGAAAGTAATTACTCAACTGTGAGAAGTAGAAATTCAGTTCTTAGATATTGCTTGGAGTCTCCTTTCTGCTGAAATAATATTTGATAAGTTCGCCACTTCTCCAATAAACTAGATCCCTTAAAAGTACCCTTCTAATACAATTGATCTAGGCAAAAGGCAATAGTGTGTATTATTTATAAGCCCTTGTGGATTTTACTCATGGGTCTCCAAGGTACTATTATTCAGATATTGTGGCTATTCGGGTATTTGTAATGAAATTAAAATAGTTGTTTCTTTTTCCTTAATGGAGCGAGTGTTATCTTTAATTGTTTCCCATTAGTTGTGACAATTGTGGGTTTTCTTATTAATTAAGAACAACAGAATTTTTTAAATACCTTACTGGGTCATATTAGAAGTTGTATTAATTAAATAGAAACCAAAAGCTAATGCTTCTATTCTGGTGTTTATTATTTATTTAATTTATTTTTTATTATGTAGCTAATACTGACCCTGATTGAATTTCCTTGCAAGCGCCTTCGATCGCATGATAATCTCCAGCAGGGACGTCATTAATCTAGACTTATTGCATATCCACGCGGCAGTCCAGAAATCGCAGAATGTGAGTGGAAAATCGCTTTTCCATTGACATTGACACACTCCTCTCCAAGGCGTCCTCGCTCACTCTCTCGGCGAAGTCGAAACAATTAGAAATCACTTTTTTTTTGCGAATCAAGAACACAAGTTTTTCCGGGGTGGACAACGGACACAGTTGCATTTGCATAAAATCCAAAGGAGGGGTCTTGGGTGTTTCTCTTCGTTTATTTTAAATTGTGGTTAGCCCAACAAAAATCTTTGCAAATGTCTGGCCTGCTATTTTTTTTTTATATTTTTTTTTCAGCACACGCGTCTCGAGTTGGTTTGGCGGGAAGTTCGGGGGAAAAGTATCGAGGAAAAGCCAACAAAAACCGACGGCAAAGAGGGCGCTGCTTTCCAGTTGTTGTTGTGTTGGGCTTTTCAGTTTAAGGCACTCGCAGTTTGTTTTGGGAAAATGCGAAAAATGGGACTGGAACTGGGAGCAGCTGCGGAAAAGCCTCAAAAAACCACCTGAACACACCTGCCCCACAAAGCTCCTCGAAAGCGACTGACGACGGAAAACAGAAAACAGGCGGCAGGCGGCAGGCGGAAAACTGAAAAACAGAAAAACTCAAATCAACTGAGCGCGGAGCGGAGCGTGGAGCGTTGCCGAGAACGCCGACTATTTCGTCTATGCGCCATAGTTTCTTTTTTCCTTTTCCTACTATTTTCCATACCAAAAAAAAAAAAAACAAAAAAAAAAAGGAGGAAAGAGGTGGGAAAAGTGTAAGGAAAAAAGGAGACTGACTACGCTGCCGCGGTGGCAATTATGAAAGGAACGGGTGGAGCCAGCACTTCGACGTCGACCAACCGAGCCACACAGGCACGTGGCTGGGCCTGGGCTTGGTAGTGGTGACTCCAGGTGGCTGGGGGGTTCCTTCGGGCTCGCGACAGGTTGCTATGTATGTGTGCGGGTCTGTTCTGTGGGCAGCGAAAGGACACTAACGACGCCGCTCGAAAAACGCAACGTAATTCATGCAAATGAAGTCACGCAAGTTTTCCAAGAGACACACAGCGGCCTCGAGGAGAGGTTGCCCCTAAATTGGACCGAGACCTCGCCGATTTGCCCAATCCAATGGGCTTTCACCTGGCAGAGAGTGCCGTCAGTGGAGGCCAGCCCCATTGGTTGGGAAAGCCATAAAGTCGATTGTGTTTTATGGGAGATAATAGAAGAGAACAGAGCTTGCTCCGAACTATAATAATACAGAATAGATATAGTAAAATAAATTATAAGCTATAACTCTGGAGGATATACAAGGAATAAATCTAGTTCTTACTAATAAATGTAATTTTCTATAGAGTCCTGCTTACTTACCTTATATTATATTTTATAATAAACCCAAAGCTTCCTTAAGAACTCCTCTTATCCCCTTAAATAGATTACAAACCTTAATGGCTTAAAGAGTTTATCATAACATTCTAGATACCTGAGGAGTCCTGCCTGGGCGTCGGGCTGACTTTTCCCCTTGCTGGAAATCAGCGAAAAGTCGTCACTTAACCTTGCTATCAAAGCCATCTATCTATATGGCCGGTTGTTAAAGCCCAGCACATGGCCATGCACATGCCAAGTAAGTAAGTTTCAGGCCTAACTCTAGGCTTGCTCCTTTTGTGGGTTTAACCCCTTTTTGGAGTATCCTTTGTTAGCCCCTCAACCCTCTTTAGCCGCTCCTGTTAGAGCCTCAACCTCCCCCATTCACCCGCTGCTTAAATTTATGCAACACCCACTCTATTAGCCCCCTGGTGAACCATCGAAGGACAGCGACCACCCTCTGACCAATGGGCAGGCAAAAGGCAGAGGGTTTGGGGGGGTTTCCGCAGGGGTCGCTCCTCTGGGTGGGGGTGCTCTCATCTGAGGGGGGGAGGGTGTGGTGTAGATTTGTCGCCTGCTCAGTCCGCGTGTCAGTCGTTTGTCATACGAGCATAGGGCCCATTCCCGACTTTGTCGGATGTCGGACGTCTGACGGCGTCGTCTGGAACTCTTTTCAAGTACATGCAATCAATATTTCGCTTGCATTAATTATTCATGCCAGAGACGACAGCCCAGCATATGCACTGTACAAATATTTACAGCAAATAAGGTATTAATTTCAGCTTTAAAATGAGACCTAAATCAAATGGATTCTTTAAGATACATCTAATAAAATATGTCTGATACAAAAATAATAAATAAGTAAGCTGTTAATATAATTAATGTTTCTCCAATTAAAATACTTGTTTTTCAAAGATCTTTTGTTTTAAAAAGAGGAAAATATGTACTTTTTTCTCTGTATCCCTCCCTGGATTTTAGTCTGCATTATATATAATAATATTTCTGCCTTTAGCTGCGTTCCAATTCGAGCGCATTGCTCGCATTTTTCCTTTATTACGAGAGAAAAAGAAAAAATCAAAAAGAAAAGCACATAGGTGAGGGGGTGTGGTGGAAAAGCCATAATAAAAGTAAGTCAGGCGAGGGAAAAACATTTGTTTTCTGTTCCATCTCGTAAAATATACGCGAAAAATCTGTAGTTTTGGGTCAGGTTTATGGAACGTATAATTGGCCCGAAGCAAACGGATCTTGGCATCCGAAATGCGCTGCGCCTTATTAATTATGGCAATTTTCATAGCTGTTTATCTAACTCTTCGCCTACGTCATTTGGGGGGGCGCCACACACGAATGCAAGTTGAAGGGGAGGTGGTGGAAAATAAGGGGGAAAAGCTGCCTTCGCTGCCATTGTTCTATTTACAGCCCGCACTTGATCTTGCCAAACAAAAATATATACATATACTTCTACTTAGTAAATGCGCCACTGGAGGGCACAACTTTGCTTTGGGATTTTAGCCAATTATTCCAAGGTCACTCTGTACTAAAAATACACGATATCTTAAGACTTAAGACTGAATGCAGCAGCGATTTCTATAATAGGGCATTGCGAAAGGAAATTAAATCATGCAACGTCTGTCTCAGAGGGGCATACAAGGGGGAAACCACCAGCGAAGATAACGCTACGTTCCCATGGGTCCCATGTATCCCATGGATGGCAGAAGACGCATTTTATTCGTTTGCCACAGACGTTATAAGTGGCTTTTATCAAATGTTTCTTCCTTTGAATAAATAATCTTTAGGGGAAGGGAAGTGACTCAATTACGTGAACAATTACAATGGAACTATGCAAAAACTAGACTTGAATTTTTTAAAAGAAACAAAAGCTTTGTCTAAAATTTGTAGATGCTTTCGTATTAAGTATTAGCTTGGGATTTTTTATGATAATCCTACAAATTTTGTAGGGATGAGCTGGCTATCTTACGTGAGTTTAAAACAAAAATAAAGGTATAAATACTTAAAAATATTATAATGGGGCTAGGATTACAATAACAAATCATACACAACGCCTCTTTTTTGCTTTTTTGCAACAATGCATAACCTAGGGGGTGGATTTTTAGGTTACTTCTTTTTGTGGGGCTCCAACCTTGAAATTCGTTGCCCAACCATGATATAAATAATTCTTTTTCCAAGTGTTATCCATTTCTTCTTCTAAATATACATATATTATAAGAATTATTTTATTTTTAAATTAAAATTAATTACATTTATTGTTGAAGTATAAAGGGTGAATAAAATAAATACTCTCATATATTTATTACAATACATATGATACTTGGCAACCCAATTTTTGTATAAAATAAAAACAAGATGTGGTTTAATTTTTACCATCTCCATAAATAAGTTAGTTCCCATTACTAGAGTCTCCTTATTTGTAATGTCATTAAGGCCCCGCACAGCACTTAAACTGACCCCGATTGCCAAGGAGCCGCCTTAATTAAGAGCTAAAATCCAAAATTATGGCCACATTAATGGCCAAAGGGAAAACGTATCTGGGCAAAGTCGTTTTCATTATCCCAATTGCGAGTTTCTCATTAATTTCTACGCAGAGAAAAGCGCACACGGTGGCGAGGAGGAGTGTGGAGAGCGGAGAGTGGCGAGTGGCGAAAGTGGAGAGTGAAATAATTTCTGTGCAGATTTAATTATCAGGAAATTACAAACACACACAGAGGCACACGCATGCAGTGCATACATGTATTTTATATGCATACTTATACAGTTGTGGAGATGCAATTTGCAGTATGAGGTAATCGTGCAGCAGAGCCACCCCCTCCACCCACTCCGCCCACCGCCCCCCTCTCTATGGCATATGCAACAGTGTTCTCCCACACAGGCGCACAAATACAGGCAAAACGAACGCTTCTGACTGGCGGGCATTCAATGGGAGTTGTTGTTGTTGCCGCTGCTGTCGCCATTTGGCTGTCGTCTCCCTTATCTCTTTGTTATTATCTCTCTCTCTCTTGGCCAGCTAGAACGTGGTGGCGGGGGGGGCATGGAGCGTGGAGCGCAGCGCAGCGGAGAGAGTGTGCTGTCTGTCATTCGTTTGTCATCGTCTGCGTCGACGGAGACTGAGTGGCAAAAACTTTTGGCGTCCCAGCCGCAACAGCAACAGCAGCAGCAGCACAAACTCTCCCAAGCACTCCCTCTCCCTCTGGCTTCGGCTGATGCTCCCATCGGGCGCTCTCCCGCGTCTGCGCTCTAAATCGCTTTGGGTGGAGCTTTGTCTCCGCCGAAGAGAGCGCACGAATTCGCCTCGATTGTAACGGCGAATTTCGTCTGTTGCTTGTTGCTCTTTTGGCGAGTCGGGCTTTTTTTCGCCAGCTTTGTGCATTGCTGCTGGCATTTGATTAATGAAGTGTGTTAAGAGGTTACCAGCCAAGGACAAAGGCTCTCCAAGAGGTCCTTGACTGTTGTTTTTCCGTGGGGCTAAAAACAAAGCAAAGTCCGCCGAGATTACCGATTGGAGGCGTGGCCTCTGCTGCGGTCGCTACGGCTGTCGTCACTGCTGTCGCCTCAGCTGCTGCTGCTGCTGCTGCTGCCGTTATCATATCTCTCAGTCGCTGCTCATTTGGCGCTCTCTATCTCTCCATATTCTATGTCCATCCCGCTCGCTCATCTGTTGCTGCCGCTGCTGCTGGCTGCTATTCTGTTGCCTTGCTCCTCAGTTGTTGCTCTTTCGCTTTGGCCAACGCTGCGTATAGGTAATGTGCGCCAAATTGTGTCGCCGCACTGTTGTCGCTCGTCGTTGGTCGCTGGTCCATTGATGTGCGCTGATAGCGACAGTGGGCAGCAGCAGCAGCAGTAGGAGCAGCAGCAGCAGCAGCAGAAGCAGAAGCAGCAGCAGAAAGCAGAGACAGCAACAACTTTGCACAAAATGGCGTTTGCTGGTATATAGCGGTGAAAAAAAGAGGACAGAGAGACATATAGACACTAGCCAGACCCAATACAGTGGACACTGAATAATGCTTACTCCAAGTTCAAGCAATTACAGTGATTATTGTAAGAATTCGATAAGGAAATCTCATGTTTCTCCGATGGAATATATTTATATAATATAAAAAATAATATACAAAATAATATAGAAAATTAATTGAAATATTGATTACCTAGGGGGAGTGAGTGCCGAAACAACTCTAAATTTGATTAAGGGAAACCTCTTTCATATTTTTTTTTTTATATTGTTAAACAGCAATTTAATCCTAACTAATTTTATTTTAATATCTTTATCACATTTCCAAATTTAATTTTGTAATTACATTTCTACGATTATTACTTACCTTCCATAAGAAATCAATTTATATTTACATACAGAGCCCTCACTGTAGTTACTCCTGTACACCTTTTTCCTACCTTATTTCATGACAAAACAGCGAAAAACTAAACCCTCCTCCCGCAAACTCCTCGCTATCACCGGCTGGGAGATATCTCCGGAGTCGGAACTTGTTTTTCAGCCAGACTTCTGGGCGCAACTTTCTTGTGACTTTGCGAAAACAAACAAAAGGCGAAAAAGTAAATCGCAGCAGAAAAAAGAACAAACAAATACCTTGCTGCAAAAAAAAGGGGCAACTTGCTGCTGCTGGTGTTGCTCTTGTTTTTGTTGCTATTTGCTGCCTCTGTGTTTATTGCCCTTAGCTGCCGTGGCAGCCGCAGCCCCAGCACTGGGTTTTATGTCTTCATTAACTGAAAAAGTTATGAGCCATGAGCCTCCGGCGATGGGAGAGGGGAAATCAGGGAAAACGAGGTGCGGAATGGCCACACAAACATGACCACAGCATCTACATATATGTCGGAGAACTGAAGTATACGAGTATATCCACTCATATCCATATCCATTGGCATTTGTAGAAACTCATAATTGGTCCTGCCCCAATGCTTGACAATATTCCCTTGAGACATTTTTTGTGATCAGCGTCATGGTAATCAGTTTTAGTCATGTGCCGATTCTAAGTTTACAGCGACACTGTTCGCAAGCTGATTGTCCGCGTTCTACAGTGGTTACTGTACCAAGAAACAAAGTATAATAATGTTAATATACGAAATTAGTTAGTTTATGGATAAATACAGAAAAATAATAATATAGAAGTACATATTCACATAGGAAACCTTTAGTTTTTGAGCCGAAAAGGGGGCTTTGAAATATTATAGTTCCTAACTGCCTTAAATGTTTATAAAATTCAATAAAAAATTAAGAATGTGTGGGAAGGGAAGTGTAAGACCTTAAATCTATCATTGTATACTCTTAGAAACATTTTAAATGGAATTTAAATATGAAGAGAAGTTAGTATACTCGAATATATTCTTTAAAAAGATTCAACTGAGATGGATTCCTCAGAAAACTATCCCAAAAACCATTCAATATTTTGTTTTTATTTAGAGACCTGTTAAAACTAAATTAAATTTTAAGAAAAAATAACATTTTGCTCCACTGTGACCGTTGATAACTCATTTCACGTGTCTAGATAGTATTACGAGAGCCCCCGTACAGGGCTCCGAGCTCCACTTACACTCGCCTCGCACATCGTTCTGAGATATGGGTTTATTTTTTTTACTGGTACTCGTAAAAGTCAGTCACAGTAGCTGTCGTCTGTGCCGTCTGTCGCTGTACTTACTTGGCCAAGTCATCAGAAACGACGATGTCGCTGTCCAATATTGTATGGTTGATTCCACACAGGTCTCACCAGTTAACTTCGCTCCACTGATGCGCTTTTTTTCAATTTGTCACGTACGTTGCGATATATATTTCTTGTTGTTGCGATTTTCATCTCATTACGTTCAGGAGACAGAGACGATGCAGGCGAGACGAGACAGGGACAGGCACAGAGAGGACGAGGACGTGGACGGGGGCGGGAGAGCGACCCACTTAATTAAGTATTTATGAAATTCATAGAAAAATATTGTAATCTTTACCTTCGCTTGCATGTGCTTGGCCAATCTAATTATGCATTAAATGGCCATTACTTGGGGGTTACGAAAACAATGTTTCTGGGTTAAGATTCAGTTATATGTAGGAACCTTAAGGTTTTAGCCTTTTACCTGGTTAAAATTGTGTGATAAATATACATAAATAAAGGTAAATTCGAGAGGTTAAAGTGGAATTTAGAAAAGGTGGTGGTAATAAGGCAACACCTGAAGTTATTTTAATGGGAATTACGCAAGGTGTTCTGAGGAATCACGTTTTAAAAAACCTCTTTTAAATGCTTAAATTGGAGAAAGTAATATAAAAATGAAATTAAAATAGTTAAACAGCTTTTAAATAATTTATTATTACGAATTTGTGTTTTATTTCTAAAGTTATATAAAGCTTATGCATGATTTAATAATTAAACTAATATATAAATATATATTACTTAGAATAGTCATGTAGCTTAGAATTTAACACAGTTATTGAGAGTTTTTTAAAGGTAAATGAAACCTCAGTAAGTTTTTTATGGATTTATAGATTTAATGTATTTTAAGATCCTTTTAGGACCTCTACTTCATTAATTTAGGCATTACATTATTTTGTGAGTTAACAAATAATTACCTTACCTTCCTGAAATAAACCACTGATCCCTTGGTTTATGGATTCCTATCCCAATCCCTATTTCTCGGACACTTTTCCCACAAAATCAGTGTGTAACTAAATTATGTCCCAAAAAACCCCCGAGCTCAGAGTTTTGGAAAACGTGAGCGTGGCACATTTATCATTACTTTTCCAGCTCCCCCCTGCACCCCTGCACCCCTCTCGAGACCCGAAATAGTAAAAGCAATAATAACTTTATGTATTTGAGCCGAGCTACGGCGACAAAGGGAACAACATCAGGACGAAGTCGGGTCCTCGAGTGGCTTCTATGATAGAAAATTGTGTCACGACAGGAAGCGAGATAAGAGCGTAATTTTCTTTCAACGTGCACGGGGCCACCAAAAGCTTTTCTTCGTTGACTTTTCGTACAGTATATGGTATATGGTATATGGTATAAGGTATAGTATTCAGGCCAGGACTTTTGGTCCGGATGTGAGCTATCGTGGTTACCGTTAGTCATTTTCAGTGATTGTTCAACGTCGGACGTTGTCGTCGTTCGTCGTCCGTCGTCGTCGCTTGACTTTTAATGATTGTCACGCTCCCGCTTTCCAGCTAACCTCTCATGCCAGCTCCCGCCCTTCCTCTTCTGCTGACCACAACAACAGACAGGTGGAAATCGGCGGGGAAAGGTGAGCTAAGCCTAAGGGTAGGCAGCGAATGGCAGGGTGGCTTGGAGTGGGGAGACTAGCCAAGGACTAATTTGCATTTATATTCATAATCTTAGGCATTGCGTCATGAAATATTGCATGTCCCGAACTTGTGACACTTTAATTGCCCATTTGGTACTGAGCCTACAGAGAGAACAAAATCTGGTCACATTTGGGAGGGGATTAAGGTACTACAAATTGAGGGAATAAAGAAAAAATAAAAAAACTTTTTCTAACAAAAATTAGCTTACATGTACAGCTATAGATTTCATGAGGTATCTACCTCTTCCTTTAACTGTATCACTTTTTGAAAATAACCACAACATTCAGTGTAATTCTCAAAAGGTTCTGCCTAAATCATACATGGGAATTCTAGTGCAAAGTAAGCAGATAAAACAACAACACTAAGCCGATATATTGTGAGCTGTGGACTTTATTTCGTTTCGAACTTATAAACCTAACATTCTTATATATATTATATATATATATACATATTTTATAAATACTATTTTATAATTTTAGATAAAATTGTAGTTGGGAATTCTAGTGCAAAGTAAGATGTAAATGGAATGAAGTTAAGCAGACCCTTTGTGAGCTTTGCACTTGGTTTCTTAAGTTATATTCCTAACTCTCTAATATCTATATATATTCAGTTTATAAATGTATATCCCTTTATTTGTAATGGATAACTTTCTCCATAACAATGATCTTCCCTTCTTCTCCCAGTGTATACTGAAGTGTACTCATTTCTGCTGGTGCTGGGGCTTTGGCAGTCACCTAATCGTAGCACTCCTGTTGGAGTTGTGGCTCCAGATCAATGCCACGTGCAGCTGCCACCCCCTACAAGTCCCCCTAATGCCCAGCTCCCCGATAATACAGTACGTAAATATCGGGGCAAATCGTTGTCTATATGGTTTTGTCTGTTTCGCTGACTACGTGACTTTTTGCGCATTTCTGCACTTTCTGTGCGGGGCACTTGCAGATCGATTTTCAGCCGCGATCCGACAGATCCATGCGGGTGCATAAAAACAGATACAGATACAGATACCGAGGGGACTTCGGGCACAGACAAAACAAAAAGTTGAGTTGCTGTTAAGTTGTGTTTGCAGCCTGCCTGCCCCTGGGTTCTTTGCTGATAAATGCCTAAAAATACAGAGAAACAGATACAATGTGTGTGTTGGAGTCTGGCTCTGGGTCTGTTCTTCGTCGAGGTTTTATCTGCGGTTTTTGGGATTTTATCGGGCGCATAAACAAGCCCCGATTGCAACATAAATCTTTGGGCTCACCATGTGTTTGGGCTTTCGGTGATATGCAAAGTAATAACTCAATTATATGTATATATCCGAGGGCGGCCATTTTCCCCAGAGTTCCCTCGATTTCCCCCACCCAAAAGTAATCCCCCCAAGCGTAAAGAGATGTAAAGACATGCTCGAGAGTGCCACTCAATGTGGCAAAAAAAAAAAAAAATGGGAAGAAAGAAAGAAAACGGGGGGAAAAATGGATCTGGGTCTGGGGGGTTTTTCCGCCGGCAAACAGGACAAAATGTGTAGCAAGCGTAAACTGCCATTTTGCCATTTCAAGCATTAAGAATGCAAAAAAAAAAAGTATACAGAGAAAATACAGAGAAAGGTATGTTGGAAATGAAAATATGAAAAAAAAATCTCGAATCACAATTTATATTGTACGCATATTGCCGCCCCCGAGTGCCCTTTGGGCCACTCCCATCTCCCTTTCGCTGATCCAGCGCCCAAATTGGCTTAATTAACAATGTATTAGTTCTGCCTGCCTTAATTCTTAAAAATAACATTTCCCACAAAGGACACTTTTTGCAACATTGTAAGTAAATGGAAGTTAAGGAGCAGGTTTTCTCAGGCAGTAAATGCCAATTGTTTTTCGGCGGGTAATTAGGGATAAGTTGGAGGCGAGAGGCAGGAAAGCTGAACCAATTTTCAAAGGAAATTCTATTTAAATTTAATTGCCCTCAAATCAAAACCAAACCACACTCACACATCCGTTTCTTCCGAGGAGTCGCAGGAGTATGACCAATTGCCTCTGAACCAATCATAGTTTTCCTGCCCTCCTGTCTCGAAGGAAAGGAACCCTTGTGATGTCCGTAGCCAACATGCTTGAGCAGGGAGAACCCGAAAATTCAAGAGGATAACAACCAATTGCCACATGTCTTGTGGGTGTGTGTGTGTGTCCGAAGGATTCATTTAAATAAACGGTGAAGCCAACATCCGGAGCCAAAGGAGTGGCGGTGGCTGCTCTGCTCAAATCAAATTATAACTCAATTTATACGCTTGTTTGCCCAGCAAAACTCAAGCACAAGTCCTGCCGAAGTAGCAATGTAGCTGTGTGTCCTGCCATCCTTACAAAGGTCCGGCTTCTTCACCAAAAGAAAGAAAACTCATTTTTGTGCTGCGCAAACAGTTCTCCCTCGAATTGACTCTGCCCCCCCCACCACCACCACCATACATTAGGACTTCCTTTCCTTCCGATTTCGTGCCCTGGCTGCGATTGTGCGCATTATACACAGTCCGCTTGTAAGGGGTGTCCTTTGGCTGTGGTTGCGGCACAAGGAGGTCGCCGATGTCCCCTCGACGTAAGGGAAAAACATAAGTTATGATTTATATTGTTTTAAATCAAAGTCCAGGCGGAAACAATCATCTTGGGACAGCCAGGGCTTCAAGCCATTTCCCAGGACATCTGTGTGAGGGAAGAGATGAACTCGTGTCTAGTTTTTATTTAAAGTAAATTATTAAATCATTCTTTCTATGCATTCAACTTGTATATCTATTTAATCTGTCAAGACTTTAGCTCTTCTTATACTTTTCCTCCTTCTTGTATTATTTTCCTTCTAGGCAAAACCGTTTTAACATTTCCCGACTTATTTTGGAAACCCTCTTCTAATTATCTTTAAAATAACTGAAAGGCGTCAGATCCGATAAGCATTTAAATTTAATTTCCTCGCTCGTGAGTCACGCCCGCATCTCAGCGCAGTCAGGAATATCTCTGCAGGATTCCGTGTCCTTGTTGTATGTGTGTAAGCTGGTCACCGCCCACCACATGCAACCAGCCGCCTGCCCGCCTCTTAACAAGAGAACCTCAAGGAGTCCTCGCCAGAATTGAGCCAAACGCAAGCAAGACCATTTAATTTGCGGCAAGGTAATGTGGCATATGCCAGTGGTCCGGAGGAGCCGCCTCAGATTGAGTGCTAAACAGGCCGAGCACCACCACCCACCCAACCCACAGGCAGGACCAAATTGCCAGCCCATCTAAACAGGGAAAAATTAATTAGTGTTTTAAAAGGATCATGGAAATATTTTATATTTCAATTAAACGAAAAATATAGTATTAAATACTTTACATTTTTAGAAAAGCCCTCTTTCTTTACCTCAGCAACTATAATATCTTTGAGATATTTGTGGTAATATATATTTGCAGTGTAGAGCTGAAGCCCATGAGCGTGAGCTCGAAATTGACCCGCAGCCGTTGGCCATGCATCTGGAATTTATTACGCCCTGGCATTTGCATATTTATGAATAATGGAGGATAACCAGTGTGGCCAAGAGCATGTCCAGAAATTAAGACTAACTTGGCGCCGAGGGGAAAGCGGAAAAGTCGGAGGGTTACACAATTCCAAATCCCCTCCTAGCCGACCTCGTCCGCCTTTTCCAACTTTTCCATTTCTATAACCTTTGCATGCCCAGCTCAGATCCGGAGAGTGTGCGAAACTGATACACCAAAAAAGGCACACACACAGCCGTTATGTGTATATGGTGTGTGTGCACACCCCAAGACATTGGTCACGAAAACCGGAAGTGCTGATAAGGAACTTCAATGTTTTTTTATTTCGTTGTCGTGTTTAATGTCTTTTTGTCGTGCTTAGTGTCTTTAGTGTGTTTTGTGAGTGTGTGTGTTTCTGTGTGTGTGTGTGTGTGTGTGTGTGGAATGTGAGTGTGCGTGGCCATATAATCTATATAGTATAATACTTAGTAGCGATTTAGTTCAATCTACGACGGGGGTATATGTATATGGGGAGGTTGACTTGCGTCGCAAGTCAAGTGGCCCTGGGAAAATGGGAATTTCATGTAAATCATTTTATTGGCCAGCGGAGAGGGGGATTCCCAGATAGAATCAAGGGCTAAATGTCATTTTTTGGCACTAAATTTATGGCTTAATAAGTTATTTACGATTATTATTCACAGAAAAAACAGTGAAATAAATATAAAGTTGCATAATAATTAACTTAACTTCATTGAGTTACAAAGTAACCTTATAAATACAACATTAAAATATAAAAACAGATGCCAGGGAATGTCAAAAATTACTCAAGGTGAAAAATAGAGGATTTTTTGTATATATAAAAATAATTATGCTTTTTTCCTGCATTAAATATTCAACTTTGATGTGATTTAAAAGGATTGTAAAGCATTTAATTTAAGGTATAAGAGGTTAAAAAGCGAAATAAAATCAGGCCACTAAAATGTGAAAGAAACCATTGTAATTTGTTGCTTAATTTATTATTAAATAATATATTAAATCTGCAAAGTTGCTTAATTTATTATTAAAGAATACATTAAACATCCAAAGTAGATTTTTAAATGGAAATTCAAATTTAAAACGCTATATTTTATGTTAAAAAGAAAATGCAGTACACTCGCTTTTACTTCTATAGTGTCTAAGATCTGCTCTTCCTACTTATATCAACTTTCAAATAAAAAAACAAAAACACTCAAATCACATGAATATAAACTTAAGCGAGCGCGAGCGGAGAACAAGAAAAGAAAACAAATTTTTCAATGACCATCGTAAAGTGGAGCATAATTCATAATTCATGGCTCCATAATAGTTTGGTATTTGTCGATTTTGGGTGTTCTCCGTAAAGAGAAGGCCCCACTGCCAAGTGGCTGGCAGAGTTCGTGTTCGCTGTGTCGTTTGTCGTCGGGGGAACCCTGACAATCCCAGCCACTTATCGAATTTCACACTCGATTTGTTCTAGCCGCAGACTCCTCTTTGAAGACGAAACCGAGGAAATCGATGAGCTCTGTGACAGCCAAGCAATTGGATGGGAGTCTCTCTGCTAGAGTAATAAATGTGGATTTATGCGGTCATAACAATTAGTGGGAAGTCAAGTGTCGAAGCGGAGAAGTGCCCCCTCATTCTGATCTTTCTCTTCTTCTCTTTTTAGATCCCCATGAGAAAGTTATCTGTAAATACAACCCGAGGGCATTGGAATTACTCTTCTTTATTTCGGATGCCTCAATTTCGTGCACGTGGCTTGGGAAAATATATTATACACCTGACTGAAAACTCCCCCTGGTTATCATCGTAATTGGATTTAAGCCTAGGCCTTTAGTCCCAATACCTTTTGTGTGTTTGCGGAAGGGCCAACCTGTGCAACGACATTTGACCGCGGGCATATTTAATTTAATTTCTACGTATTTAACCCCAAAACCAAAGCGAAGCAATTGGGGAAAGCCGAGGCCTTAAATACTCTAAGAAAAATACAAGAGATAATATTTTGTTGTGTTTATGAATATAATAAATCATATTTTAAAGATGCTGTTCATAAATAAATGGCAAAAATCTAAAGAAACAATTAAAATGGGTTTTATCAGCTTTAGAGATATTGTTCTTCGATTAGAGTTCAAAAAAATAACTTCTGGTAATTGTTAACTTTATTTTTTAAAAGAAATTTAAACCACTTAAGGCTTAAAATCTTTCCTAAAAAATGAACGATACATTCAGAAGAGAACAACATTATTTATTTGTAAAAAACATAATCATTCAAGTCTTAAAATGTATCCTGAGGATACAAATTAAAATCACATTTTGAAAACAAATTTATGAAGTGGAAAATATATGAATATAATATATTATTACAGGGACTAATGTGGGCTATGAAAGCAAGAAAATATTCCCAATATAAAAACATAATCTAAGTAATTAAATGGTTTAAATCTCCTTCACAATTCCTTTATAATTTATTCTATTACTTTTCGTTGCCAATTTATATTAAGATATTAAAATATTAATTTAAAAGACACTGCAGCCTGCAAACTCTGACCTTTATTAGGGTATCCTGTCCATGGGAAAAGGGATACCAGGGGTCAGAAGAGAACAATGAGGATTGCAGGTTGCACACAAGACCGAAACGCGTTTCGCTTTAAAAATTTATGCAATTATGAGCCGCAAATATTATTATGTAAACATACAAATACCAAAAAGGGAGGTCGAGCTGCCTGGCAAATGAGCAATGAATGTCCTGGCCGCCGTTCGCTCCTGTTTGTGGCAACATATTGATAGACAATAATTTGTCTTAATGAAATTTTGCTTTTATTTATGAGATGGCCGGAACGTGTAGCAAATCGTTCACAGCCCAAGGCAACGGCGACGGCGTTGCTAGGATAACAGGAGAGCACAGAGCAATCTGCTGCCCGGAGGACCTTGGCAGGACCAGGACCAGGCAATTAGTGAGGGTTCGGTGGTGGTTACTTTTACTGGCTGTCCTCTATGTCCTGTGCATAATTTATGGCTCCTTCTGTCTGGGCTTCGGCTTCTTGCGACCAACCAAGAGGAAGCCCCATTTCAATTATCAACAAAACTTTCGTGTCGAGCAGCAGAGAGAACTGATGAAAATCTGTGATGTAATTGCTTTTCCTTTTCGCACCTTTTGTCAGAGTCCGAGTCCCTGGAAAATCTCTCTTTCTCTTTCGTTTCCTAATGGGGCTTCCCCGCTGCGTGTGCGGATGGGATTTCGCTAAAAGATTTTCCAATATCAATTGAAATTAAATTGAATTTTAAATTGGCCAGCGGAGACATGGAAAATGTTGGCTAGAAGAAGTTCCGGAAAAGTGGGCGTGCATGTGGTTGCCTTTGCTGGCCAACACTTGTTTTTGACAGCTTGGGAGGGCAATAAAGCGAATGAAAAATCGCCCAAGGAGCGTGAGAGTGGCTAGAGTTTCCTCTAAAAATAATGGAGTGGGAAAGTTCAAAAAAGACTCGGAAATTTCTTACATAGCTTCTTTGATACTGTGCTAATCTGAACCTTGAAAAATAAATGGAATTTCTAAGCTAAATAAGTCAAGTTATTTGGCATTATAAAAACTACTTCTGGTTGATTTAGTTATTATTTAATTGTTAGCTTCTTGTTGATCCTTAAACCTGCTCCTGATCCTGCACATCTTCTTCTCTGTGTCCGTGTCCATGTTTGTGTTATGTTCTTGCTCCTCCAAAGGTCCTCACCAGATCTTGGCCATGCTCTAACCGCTCTTGAACAATAGAATCGCCACCTGGCCCAAGTAGAAGTAGATGAAGTGGCGCGTCTCGTGGGTCACATAGGAGCCAAAATTGCGACCCACAATGCAGTGCCAGGTGGGATTGTATTTCTTGTCGAACTCCTTCTTGATGTAGGCAGCGATGTCCTTCTCAATGTTGTACTTCTCCAGAGCCTGGGTGGCGCAGTCCACGGAGTCCTGCTGCATCTCCTCGCTCATGTCGGCGTTCTTGATTACGGCCTTGCGGTCAGACATCTTGGCTTGATTCTTTAAGCTTTAGCTTTAGCTAAAAAAAAAAAGTATTCTTTTTTAATTGAATAACAAAAACTGGACTGGAAAATGATATGTACACGAAGTGACAGCAATTCCCTCTTTTTGATTATAAATACTATGTATGCTGGGTTTGTTTTATATTATTTCTAAATGCTTTAGCATTTAAGGAAAACTATTTTTAGTAAAACCAACTCGTAGATCTTTTTTTTTAGAAATAAATTGCTGCATTCTCCTCGAGCCTCCAGGACTTGACAGCGAAACGCCCCCCGACCGCCTTCAGTTAGTTGGCACACGGAACAAAAGTAAAAGTTGGCATCACAATGAGGACTGCATCCCAAGCGTATCCCTATATCCCATACATATATATCCCATATCCCAAATCGCATATAACGAGTACTCCGCTGCCTCTCATTCCGCTGCCTTTGTTGGCTCGCCATTGTCGACATAAATGCACAATTTGCGCATGAAAAGCGCGGATTTTAGGAGAAAAGGAAGGCTGCACTGCAACAAAGAATAGTTACTATTTATTTAAAAATCAAATTTAAATTCCTGCATTAACCGTAACCAAATAAATAAAAAAGGAGTACAATAATAATAGAAAAAAGGTAATACATTCTTTACAAGAAAAAATATTAAATGACTATTCAAAATAACCTTATAAGACTCACCAACGACTACAATTCACCAACAAGTTCACCAATAATATAAAAAGAATATGAATATAAATGCTTACTGACAAATTTAATACACAAATTGTGTTTAAGATGCACCAATGCATATTCACCAATACAACAAATTCAACAATTACAACAATACAACAAATACAACCAATACAACAATTAAATTACTCTAGAAAAGGTGCTCAACTCAGTTTAGTTCATATATCCCTTATCCTTTAGTTAACCATTACATTAATAAATGATTATTTATTAAAAATATTAACAATTTATTGCCAGTGCACCTCATATACCAATATACTGCACACACACACACACTGGCGTATATTCAATGTACTTCCGGTGGCGGGCAGGAGCAGAAACAGGAGCAGCTCGCAGCTCGCAGCTCGCAGCATCGGGGTTTGAAGTTGCTCTCGTGGTCCTTTGACAGACGCTCCGAAGGATAATACACACTTAATTGCTCAAAATGATGCGATTGTGGAGCGTTGCATATGCCACACACACACTCACTCGCAACCACTGGCACACACACCAGTGTGTGCATCAGGCGATTAGCGAATGGAAAGCTTCGTCGCAGCTTTTTCATTTTTTTTTTTTTGGCGCGCTCAAATTTAAAGGAAGCTGTAAAAACAGGACGAACGCAGGACTCAAGGGGAGTTGCCCTGGTTATGTATTTAAGCCACAACAAAAGACACTCGAGAGCATATCATTGGCGTTTTGTGACGACTCTCCACACATGAGTTCACATGAGGCACATGAGGTCGTAATTGCATTTAAAGGTTTTGCACTCCGTGTGCCCTCCGTTCGACACCCCCTTACATGCACCCCTTCCCTTAACTCTTACCCAACATCCCACATGTGGTTGTGCGTATGAAAACATATAGAATGTGGTTCTTGAAGGGCAGGAGTAGTCCCTTAAAATGGGGTTAGGCCAGCGTAACTTCAGGAATCAGCTACCAGAGATCGAATTATACTAAGAAAAATGGGTATTAGTTGGTAATGCCAAGTATCTGGTGTTTTAAAGCGTTATTACTTGGCAATTATTAAGTCTCTTTGCTTTAAGGTTGTGTAGTTTGATTAAAATAATAAATATAGTACTTTATTTTGTTAACTAAGTAGTATAAGTATAAGATTTGACATCTTTAATATTGAATATTTAAAATCACTTTAAACGGCACCCAAAATTATTCAATAATAAAAAAAAGTATAAAAACATGAGAGCTTCGAGGTATTTATAATTTGTTTTAATTGTAGAAATATTTCTTAAGAAGTTGTTTGTTTATAAAGGCTTTAATTTGTTTAATTTTATCTTGATTTTGATTTATTTTAATCCCATTTTTAGCTGGCCTCCCACTCTCAATCTCTTCCTTCTTATTTGTCCTGTGAGGACCAACAAAAAAGCAACCGCATTTCTGCTATTTACTCGAAAACCACTCCACTTCAGTTCAGTTCGGTTTCGGGCCACTCTAGTGCCCCCATCCCTCTATAAAAAATCCCCCTGCCAGTACGCCCCTGGAGCAGGGGCATCGATTGCGACTCGCCGCCTGCCATTGTTTCAATTCCGATTTCCATGTCGATTCGGTTGTTTTCGATTTGATGACCTCGCCGCAGCAGCAGCAGCAGCCTCTGCAGCCGCAGAAATGCTCGGAATCTATAAATACTGGCAATCATTACGAGGTCTCATATTTTTATTGCATATTTTATAAGAATCCAAGGGGCAGGGACTGAGACTCGGATTCAGTTGCTGTTGCTGCTGCCACTGCTGTGTGTTCCCGCAATCCAATTGTCATTCCTGACAGCTGTCGATCAGAAATGGCGGCTGAAAAATTACGAGTGTATTTATATATATGAGTATATATCCGTAACAATAAAGAGGAAAGAGGAGGCCAGTGTGAGGTGGTTGCTTTCGATTCGGATTTTTATACAATTCTCCCCCTGCAATAGAGTTTTTTTTCATCTTGTAATTGCCACCTTTTGTCTGGACAAATGTTTGACATATTTTGTATATCACATTCTCTGGCATTTGCATAATTTTATGATAGCTTATTTAATATATGATCTGATCACACAGGTTTTGATATATGTAAATCCATAGATTGATATAGAGATGTTTTTAAATTGACGGGAATATGTACATCTTGATTGACTTCTTTCGGAAGCTAATTTGGTGAAGGGATAATATTATTTAGATTAAATATTAATTAATCTGAGCAGGATTTTGATTTCTTTTTCGATCTAAATTAATTTATATTCAGCATTTTCAGGATTTATCTAACATATTATTGGTACTATGATCATTTTGGCAAGGAGCGCAGGTATTTATTATTAAAAGGATTTGTCAAACTCTTAATCCTAGGTAAAAAAAAACAATTGTGCTATGATGTTGTATTCCTTATTAAATGCAATCTAGTCTAACAATTAAATTAATTCAAAATGAAAGTTAAAAGTAGAAAGAAAAGGTTACTCTTAATCCTTTACCAACTTATTTTAAGGCCACAATTATGCCACGATTTTGATACATTTTTCTCTAGTTTCCAGTTGCTCTATTAGTTCCCTTTGATCCCCCTTTAATAATTCACTTTAACACTTTGTAACCGCCTCCATCCTATACCAGCTGGAATATGATCGAATATCAGGCAAAGTCGCATCAATTTCCGATGCGTCACACCTTGCCAAGGATTGCAAATCCTGCGTGTGCCATGTGGCGGTGACATTGTCATGTGCCGAACGCCGAACGGCGAAAGGCGAAACCCCAGACCCAGAAAACACCTTTGCCGTGATGTCAACGCCCGTACATTATTGTTGCCACCATCCTCGAGGCTCGAGTACATTCAAATACACGAGTTCGTAATTCGCATCTGATTCGACTTTGGACTATTTGTATTATTATTGCTGCTGGCGGAGACATCCGCGACGAGGAATTGCCGGCAATTGTTTTGTGTTTTGCAAGCGGGCGCAACTCCTGTTTGTCGTCGTCGGCCTCGTCGTTATCCTGTTCCCTGCCAAAAAAAACATCTGTCGACTGTCATCGGAAGTTGTATCTGACGGCACGCCCCACGAACAAATTCATTTTCGAGTTCAGGCAAGGAGTTCTGAGATTCGGAGGCGTTGGCTGAGACTGAAGTGAAGTGTGGGCCCTTTTTCCTTCCCTCGCAAGCTGCTCTCTGCACATATTTCACGGCATTTACACCCGTTTCTGTGTCCCAGCCGAAGTTACGGATATTATTCATAATTTTCCAACACGCCACTGTGACATATGTCCTCGCTGAGGCAGGGAGTCCTCTGTCTGAGGGTTGTCCTTCACCGGAAATCAGTTTTGCGCCGCCGATAGACGTTGCTGATCTCTTCCTTGACCATCATATGTGGCTTCAGGAGTGTGGCAGGAGGAGGATGAGAGGTGGGCACGTGCTAGAACAAGGTATATCCTTGAACTCAGCTTGTACCCCCTGGAGGTAAAAACAAACACCGAAAAATCAAAGCAGCCAACAGTTTTGTGGCTTGCCCCGTGATAATGACGTGATAATTGCTTCTGTCTGATTAAATTCGAATCAGAGAGCGATGTGCCGAGTGCTGTCCCATTTCGGAAGCCTTGCAACTGACACATTCTCCACGCCAACCAGCAAAAATTGAGACACAGTTTATATTCGTTTATGTACGTGGCAAAGTTCAAAGGACACCTGCGGAGCTCTTTTAATTGCATCGCACAAACACAACACCAAAGAGTGACAAGGAATCTTTTTGGGTGCTGACTACCGACAACTGACGACCGACGACCTACGACCTACGACCGGCGACCTCCTGGCGTTAGGAAACAAAGTAATTACAAGGCTCACAGCTCAGACAGAAGCCCAAGGAGATGCTGGCCTGGGTGAGTGGGACACAGGGAGAAGGCTTCCAATTATATTGATGCACAGAAAAAATAAGATTTCCAACACTTTTGTTTTATACCGAAAGTTTATGTGGAAGTTTATCTAAAAATTTTATATATTAGCCTAATAAAACGATATATTTTGAGATAGATATGTCTAAAAAGTTAGATATATATTTAAAATATATTAAAAAGGCGCCCAAAACTATGCCATAAATTATAGCACATTCTAAATTATATAAAAATGTAACTTGCAAGAGTTGTCTTATTATTAGTTATCCGATTTTCAACACACTTAAGAATTCTGTGGCATCCCTGAGCTCATAGATCGCGTACAAAAATGTTTGCTGTTGTATTTCCCAACCTTTTCTTAGACCAACAATTTAATTTTATAAAAAATTCCTAATATTCTGTACTAAAAATAATATTTTTAAATTAATTAAATTATATTTTAGTATATTTCCAAAAAGTGAAGTATTATTTAAAGCGATAAACTTCGATAATTTTACAGCATACTGTCACACCTTTTTAATGCTAATGCTAATGCTTCGATTCATTCCGATAATTAACGATAATTTCCACAATAGATATTCATAATAAATTCATGAAATATTAAACATTTTATATATGTTTCAAGAATTGTTTCACATTTTCCAGTCATGATTCTTCTATCTTTTTGCCGTGTAAATCGTATTGACAGCTGCCTTGGCCGGAAAGGAGAAAAACCTCGAAAACGCCACAACATTTATTCTTTTTGGGGGATGGGCTGGGATGGGATGGTTGATGGGTTGAGAGATTGGCGGAGAGTGCTAGAATTCTATTAGCAGCGTCAAGGAAATCGCTTTTCCTAATAGCCGCACGCCACGTGTCCTGCTCAGTCGTGTGTCACGACCGAAGGACAACCGCAGCAGCAGCAGCAGCAGCAGCAGCATCCGCATCCTTCCTCTCACTCCCGTTCGGGGCAGTCAGTTCTTTCCTTCTTCCTTCCGGTCCGAACAACAATACAATTGTAAAATTATAAAAATTTCGCACTCTATATCGTAACGAAAACCGGACGTCGTCCCCTTGCGGCTGCAGTCAGGGAGATACACTTGTTCTCGGTAAAGGGACACGCGCCACGGGTAGAAAGCTATATGGGAAAGTGGGTGGGAAAATGGCAGAATGAGGGATGGCCCAGACATCATCAATATTGCAGGCATCTCTCGCCCGGGCAGATTGAGGCTGTCAAATAAGCGTAGCTAATGCGTATTAAGTGCACTCCGTCCAGGACTCATCGAGGAGGGTAGAATGAAGTTGGCCCAATCACGCTAATAGCCGCAATTCATGCAAATGCGGCAGACAATAAAATATGCGTTGGATATCAGTCAAGTCAAGGCAAGGCAAGGCAAGTCAAGTCAAGTAGCAAGGTGAAATGGGAGGGGAATACATTGATGGGTGATAAAGTATTATCTAGAATATTTGCTAAATATATATTTTTTTTAATTTATATAATATGCAGATATCCATAAGACGAACATTACTGCAGCGATAAGGTTGAATGGTCTGGTATTACACCGCTTTAATGCTGAGTCAACACAGGGACAATAAGGCTGGTGGAGCGTATTGAGGTCATGAATCATACACCTGGCACACTCCAATGCTGTCTTGGGAACGCGTCTACCCCTTATTAGCTGGCAACCAAGCTCCGGAGACCAAACGCAGCAATAGTTGACAACTTCTGCAAATAATACATAAATATAAAATAATAAATAGTAATATGTACATATTTCTTTATGTATTTAAATGTGGCTCTTCTCTTACGTTTCATTTCAATAGTTATAGAATCTGGTATGCATGCACTCATATTGCTGGATTCCGGGGGATCGCCCTCAAAGATTGTATTGTTGATTTGTCTAAAAAGGTACCTTGTTTTGAACGTAGGAAAACATTCAAAACCGGTTTTCTCAATTATGCAATTATCGCCTGTCACATTTTTGCAATCGACACACGTTGAGTGTTTCAAATCAAATGTTGCAGAAGCACTAAGCCCGAAAATTGTTAATAAATTTAGATACAGCAGTAACATGTCCATGATATTAACAAATATAGACTTAAAACAAAACTGAATGATTTCTAACTCACGGAGTACTATTCTACTTTAGATTAATCGGTGTCAAAAATCACTTAAAAAGTGTACAAACTAGAAACAATAACGAAGCTACAAGGATATCTAATAATTGCTTCACAAAGCAACTTCAGGATGGCTTTGTTGCATAAATTCAAAGCTTAAATTCAATTATTACCCTTTTAATCGTTTCTTTGCGCATCTCTTTATGATTTTATTTTCTTTTTTTCAATCAATTCATGTGTTAATTTTGTTTTTTTTTTGATCGGTATCACATAGCAATACTTAAGTCCATATACATAAGAGTCTTAATGAACTAATTTAAAGCGAAACCCAGCTAAACCAACTAATAGAAGTAACAAAATAACAACAAGCAGCTCCCCGTTCCCAGTTCTACTCCTTTCCCAAGGATATATTCATGGGATTTAGGAGAAATGCATTCCATTGAACTTCTCGCGATCGTTCTGGACCATGTTGTTGTACTTCCATTTCTCGGCACTCGACGCCTGACCGCTCCAAGCGGTTCCAGAGCCGGAGAATCCGGACTTGGAGCTGCTAGGGTCCTTGGAAGGAGGCTTCACCTTGTACTTCTCATTGCGTTCGGTGTAGACCATTTTAGCGGCGGTGGGAGTTTCTTTTTGATCTGGTGAATTAATATTGCCAATTACTCAAAAGCTGCGCTTTCAAATGCCTTGCGTAGAGAGTTCAAAGTTCACGGCACAGTCTGCAGCAGAGTTAGTACTTTAAGTTCCTTATTGTTGGCCGAATTACCCGTGCGCGAACCTTTTTTCGACGACAGACTTTTGCCCAATCTGTTTGGATAGAGAAAAACACAAATTACACATTACTTTTAAGTGATTTTAGTAACATATTTATGGAAGTATGAAAATAAGAATAAAAATATATAGTTAGGAATATTAGAAAACCTTAAGTTACTTGGAATTAAATTGAAATTAGCAAATGATACTTGAAGGTGTTGTTAAAAACCTGTTTTCTTTTACACGTTCTATACGCGTGATCAACGTATGCAATAAATTTGTTGAAATGTATTCAATGAGATGTTTTTATATTAACAACAAATAAATTATTTAATTACTTAATAAGAACCAATAGTTTAAAATATTTGAAGGGCCCACAAATAAGAGTAAGGCTTGGCCTCATCAAGTAACCTTTTTGAAGAATGCAAAATAGTTTCAAATAGTTTTTCTTTGCCTTAATTGTCACAATATTTTTGAATGTTTCAGATTTTTGAATGAATTTTGAATTGATTTTCAACGCACCTTGACTGCTTCAACAATTTCTGCTTGGAATCCGTGTTGCTAATTTTTGGCATTGACACACAAAGTTTTGCAACTAGCGCATTGGATAGGAAAGAAAGGAAATTTCACAGCTCACGCTCCCTGACTGCTCAGCTCTGCTCTGGACTTTCTACTGACCCTCCAGCGGACTCCGCACCTGGCTTAAATACGCCGTCTTCCGGCGATCATCTCATGAGATCCGATCCGAGCCGAGTGCAATGCCTGGCGGAGCAACTGCGTCATCGTTCTACGAGTAAGTAGTGTAGCAGTGCCAGCTGCAGGCTGTTCCGACTTCCAAGACCATATCACCATATCACCATATCACCATATCACCACCGCGGTGTGAACCTTCCCTCGCACCAGCACCTCGCCGCACCCAGTCTCCGACTCCGTCTGAGGCGAACCCGTTCCAAGCGGACGACAATGCAAATTAGAGCTATCGGAGCAACTGGTTTTATCAGCGAAAGCTTTGCAAACAAGCCTAGTGTATTAAAGGTAGTCGACTATTAGATTACCTTTCAGCAAATTTATATAACTGAATAAGATCCTAATAATTCCCTTAAATAATTTATTACTAATTGATTCTCCTCCTTAAAACCCATGCAATCAAAGTCATCGAACTATTTATTACATAGGGGGGGGTTAAAAAATTGATAGCTGTGATACCTCTGATACCTGCTATATAAAATACAATTTATTATTTACAATACATTCAAATAGAACATACAACTTTAAGGTCGAATAGGTAGAAGGTATGTTGGTACTACGGAAAAGTCTTATTGAATTTTATATAGAGGATATATCGGTGTTATTTTTTGTGCTGAAATAGTCCCAGCTCCTAAGGGATTTCCATCTGAGCGCTCAGTGGAAAATTCAAATAAAATTGTCCCTAAAACAGAAAAGAACTCCCTTATTTGTTACCGATTTGTATTTAATTCTACATTTTTAATAAATAATAAATGGTTAATAAATCGTGTTAACCAAAATCACATTTGTAAGAAAATTAACAATTACATCAGCTAGGAGTCGAACTTATAGACTATACGAGTGTCAAATTTCGGTTACTTGCAACCAAGGCGTGCATTCTCTTTATAAAAGTCGGATAGAACAGGAGATGTAAAGGAGATAGAATAGGAATATAGGAGATAAAAAGTGAGATGTAAAAAGTATTTAAGAGATATCAAAATAATTTTCAAGAACACCCTGTAATCAGCACTATTTTTTCTTTGCATGAATTTCCAGGGCAAACCCGAAAACAAACCTCAAAACTTAAGGGGTATTAAAAATCGTCCCCCAAATCCGAACCTGCTATGTCTCACGTAGTGTTCTCCTTTGTCTCTCGCTCCGATCCGCAAACATTATCATCATGATTCGAACAATCGATGACAGTTGCCGGCCGGCAGTTTTATTCTTTTGACACGTCATCCAAATTTGGGATACTATATTCCCCTAAAATAGGGATTTTTGTCTAGCCAAAAGATATTTAATAGGCCTGGTACTTCATGTAACATAACGATGTTTTCGTATATCTGGGTATATATGAATATGTAGATCGCCTGATCGACTATGGATGGATATATAAAATTATGCATAAAACGATGGCTGATGAAAAGTCTTGGCTGCATTGCATCAGCCAATTTTGAAGCGAGAAAACAACTTGAAAGCTGGCTTATAGTATTTTAATCTGCTGTTTATAGATATATAGCTGTCCGATCTGAATTATGCTAGAATCTATAAGTAAATAAGAAGTACAGATAAACTTATACAATTTTAAGCTAAAAATATGATTTGACGTTCGTATTATTTACTGCCAAACTATTGCCCTGAGTTCAACGATATTTAAGACTAATTTCAATTCCAGAATCTAGTCAGACTAGGCAGGATAATATTCTCCAGACATTTGTTCCCTTCAGTAAACAAAAACAAGTTCAAATTAGACATTAACTTAATAGGTTTAATGACTTGAAGGATCTCACCCCTCGATCTTCTCTGCCTTCTCGTAACAATGGATATTCCCCTTTAAAAACTCGTTCCCAATAATCCAAACAAACATCTAATTTGTGTACTTTGAACGTCTAAGTCGCTGATTTTTTAAATGTCAATGTTATATATCGCGAATTTATATGTCTGCCGAAAAAATTCCGTTTGGACTGCATTATGCAAATGCGCCAGACACATGGCTAAATAATTAAAAAACGTGCCCCAGACATCGCTGGGCAAAGAAAGTATAAAGAAATCGATATTAATCCCAGACAGGTTGAGATTGTACAACAAAAACCAACCAGCAACAAAAAAGTGTATATAAAGTGTGGTGTCTTTCAAGCCAAACACTTGGCCCAAAGGCTTCGAGCCGCATGTTCCGCAAGGATCTCCTTAAAAAGAGAAACTACCTGAAAATCCCCCCGACTTATTGGCTTATTTATTTATTTGTTTATTTGTTTATTTGGTGTTTGGCTTTGGGTTTGCGTTTTGGGGTTTCCTTTGTTTACTACTCACTGCGTTCGCCGGAGATGTTTACTCCGAGGACCGCGTGGCAAACCCGCTTCCATTGACGCACCGCTCCAAACGGTGGCGTAAACAAATAAAAATTTGGCACATGTCTGCGCCGGCGATTTCGCATCATAGTCACCCAAAAAGAAAACAAAAAACCTATAAGAAATAGAGAAAAAAAACTAGTTTAAACTGATCACACGGTCAGCTCGTGATGAGCTCAGTTCAGATCGCGGGGGCCTTTCGACTATAAAAGCACCGCCCGAAGCTCGATGTCGAACAGACTAAAGTGTACAGCCCTCGCAGTCGATACCCCCAAAATCCAGTGATTTTTTGAAAATATTTTCCCCAAAGTGTACAGACAAATGTGTCAATGAAGACACCGGACACCAAAGCCAAGCTGCTTAATAATATAAGGTGAGATGGGAGAAACTTCATAATAGAAATTGTTATATCTTAGTGATTACAAATATTAAAAAATAAAATATATGATCTAATAACAGAGAAATTAATACAATTCTGTCTTTGCTTGATAGAGAAACTTATCCATTTTGTTTTAACATTTTAATACCACTTTCTAAAAGCCAAAAACAATTAAAAAAAACTTCTAACATTTGAATTTAATGAAAAAACTCAAGCAACTAATTATCTAGCCTCCTTAAAACTCTAGTAAAATATTATTTTGCATACTTTTAGGCTTTTTAATGAAAGATTTCAAAACACTGCATTTTTTAACATGCAATTCTTCAAAGATTCTTTGTAAAAGGATAAAGTAAAGTAATGACATCTACTTTTTTTTGTTTAGTAGCAAGCTCTCTTTATCTTTTTGTATAGTAAATAGTTTCCTAATTTTCTTGTATTTTCCAACTAATAATTAACTTTATTTTTCTTGTATTTTGCAGTCTCTCTAAACATCTGTCTTCTAAGAAAGGCGGCTCCCGCACTAGTAACTGCGGCAATTGTCTGGAATTCTCCGTGCTCACCCGTCTCTCCAGTGTGCCCTGAACCACCGTGATCCCACCACAAGCTCAATTTGGCTCCTGTTTGAAAACTCGCAAGAAATACTTCTAACAAAGTAATATATATATCCTTGATATAAAATGGTCCATCAAACGCGCACTCCCAGCAAGGCCATCCCGGCCAAGCACCTGAGCCCCATGCGGCCCGTGGAGGGACTGGGCGGCAAGTATGCCGTGTCCAGCAGTCCGGCGGATAGCTTCCTCCGGAACAACAACAGCAGGCTGACGGTCCAGAGCGGTTCCGGTTACCAACAGTCGACGGCCTTCAAATACAACCAGATGGTGGCCAACAATCGGGAGCAGTTCAATGGCCTGCATTTCTGCTAGGAAAATCCGGAAGGTGGAATGCTCGTGTCCCGATTGTTTGTCACAAAATAAATAAATAAATGCAATAAATAATGCAATAAATTCATTTAAAACAAATCCCCGCAAATTAATCGAGTTTCATAAATCGCCTGCGTCACGTGCGCACTTTTTTCATTTTTAAATTTTTGCAAAATTAAATTAAACCCCAGGCCTAAGCCTGCGATTCGCATTCTCGCCGTCATTTTTCATTGTTTGCGGCTGTCTGCCACACTTTGTCATATGCAAATGTGTGCGAGTGTGTGTGCGAGTGTGCGGAGAGTGTGTGATTTTTGCACATTTCATATTCGGTTTTTTTCCACAACAGGCGCCGCCATATTTTCACATTAGCCACGAAATCAAAAAGCTTTAAAAATTCGCTCGCCACGGGATTTGCATAAATCTTTGTTAGCTTTTGGCTTTGGCTTCATTTTTAGGCGCTGCAGGTTAACTAAAGACCAGAGGACAGTCCGTTTCGAAACTGTAACAAATTGGAAACAAAAAAAAATAATACACCTTAAAGTGATATTAAGAACACAGCGAAAGTTATTCTCAAATAAATGAACTTGAGATATTTTATCTGGACAGGAAGTTTGTTTATAATGTCAGTCACTAGGTCAAATATGGATAAAACAAATTGCCTAAACGTTATTGGGATTATGTAAAATTTAAATATATAAACAAAAAATATGCCAGACACGTTTTAATTTCAAATGTATGCCTCGTTTAAACTTTTAAGGAGTTTATCGACCAGATAAAGATATTAGATCTTTATCCAAGAGCTGTTACAATAAATAGCAACAGTACAGAGTTCGATAATATAAAATTTAGTAGCTAAAATGGAAAATAAAGGTTCAAACTGCTTTCTTAAATTAGTTTCCAATAATTTCTTAAAGTATTAATCCTTTATATATTTTTAAAGAAACTTAAACTACTTATTTACCATCCGCCTTATAATTTCTTCAATCAAATTCAATTTAACTTAACAAAATGTATTATTTTGAGTGTAGTTTAGTAGTTAGTAGTTTTTCCAGTTTTTACATTATCTAACCTTACGGAAAAATAATTCTCTGTATTATAATTTTTCTCAAGAGATAATAAATTTCTCCTCAATCTTTAGCTAGAAACCCCTAGTTCCTCATAAGCCCTTATAAGTTAAGTTAAAGTAGTATTTTCCCCTGTAAATAAATACAGTTTCCGCAACAAGAAACAGGAAATATGTTAATTAATGATGACAAATTCAGAGTGACTTAATTAAGTGTAGAAAAGAGGCTCATCCCTTGGTAAATCAAGGTAAAATCCCCACCTGTGCGGGAAGAAATGCGATAAACATGCTAAATACGTGGACTGGTATGCAAATATTTAAACGTAAACAGCCAACTTGTTTTGTGGAAGAACAACATCTGGACAAGATCAGCTGGCGACGAACTAGTTAGTCTGGTCAAATAGTTAGTTATTGGACGATGACGTTTGGCCAAAACTGTTGCCAGGGGGAATCCATTGTTCCAGAGATCCGCAAATCCATAATTTGGCACTGCTACACCCTCTGAGATCATGGCACACTCGGCTGATTCCAGCCATTAAAAGACAATCTGTTACATCGAAAGTGCACAAATCATCGGCAGTCGCAGCCACAGATTTTATGCCCCAAAAACATTTTTATTATTCCACTAAATTAAGCGTTGAGCGAGTGAAGTGTGTGTATGTGCGCGGATTGAGTTATTACATAAGATTGGGGGTGGCTTTTCCGGAGCAGGAGATGTGGTGTCCTGTAAGCGATGCGTCGACAGTCATTAAATTATCACACATTTAACTTCAAAAACAATTCAAAAGTAGCGCCCAGAACAAAGGGCGACCCCTGAACTCCCACTCCAAGCTTCACCCTTGTTCCTTGGGAAAACCTTGACTGGGCTGGGCTGCTCTGGGCTTTTGCACCCCCGCCGCTCCTGCCACAGTTGTTGCCCTGCCGCATTACAAGCTGAAAACATGGTTATTACATCAGTAAAATGCCAAAGGATAAGGGAGTCGGTCGGTGGGATTTAAGGGGGCGTTGCAAAATGCCCGATGGATGGATGCTGTGTCTTGTGATGATTATGACAGCATGACGACCTATCTGAAACGACCTAGAAGTGAGTGTATGTGTGTGTAGTATGCCACCCCCTTTTATGTCTAATTTAGTTTTTGTTTTCTGTTTTTGCAATATGTCGACCATTAGGCTGGAGTAGGGAGACGGGGAGTAAGGATGATTGCCCATGACGCGGCAGTAAGTGACGATAAATCATAAACGAAACATCAATTCCAGCACTTGACCCTTAAGAGGAAGTCCTGCTGCTTCCTTCAGTGGACGGACGGGGTCTTCTTGTCCTTCATAATTTTTTTAAAGAAAATAAGTAAGCTCCATCTCCTTCGCTCGCTCTAATACGGCATATCCTGGTCACGTGTCCTTGGCTTTCTTGCAAATTAATTAATTGCCACGAAGATGAAGCCTGAAGGAAGCGGAGGCGGAGGAGGAAGATTGATTAAGAGACACGAGGATAACCCTTCAATGCGGCTGTCAACTTATCTATCACGCCAACACAGCCATAAAGGTTTAGCTAACTCTTTTTCCCTCAACTGTACACGCAGAAAAATATTTTTTTGTAAGGGTTTCATTAAAGGAAACTTAAAGAAAATGCCTGCAATTGTATAAACCATTTTTGTATGTTTAAATATAACAAATGTACATTTGTTTCTTCAAAAGAAAGCCGTTTCTGTTCATCAGTTATAGCATTATGACACTGCATTATTGATTTTATTAATTTAAGTATTTTTTGTCTTTGATTTTTGGGTTTTAAATAGCTGCGAGCATGACAATGTAAATGAATATAAATAATCCCACCATAATTCATGACAAATACTAAAAGGAAACATCCTAACCCAATAGTATTTTCATCTGATATAGCTATTATTATATTAAATATATTTTACTTTAATTATATTCATTATATTATTATTATTATTATTAAGATGTAATCGCAAAGCAACAAATTTAAAAATAAGTATGACCTTGCCTCTTTACCGTGTCCTTTTCCGGTTCCAATGCAGTGTCATATTACCATTACTTTCTTTTCTTATTAAAATTCGAATTTATTAATATTTCCCCTAAAGATTTAGCCCTGTGTAAGCCCCCTCTCTCCCCACCCTCTTCGCTTTCTCTGACTATTTCGTTTCTGATGATTTATCGACATTTGTGCGGAAATCGCTGTGCCAAAAGCCAAAACGAAATGAAACGTTTTCCAGGGCGCGCAGACAAGAGAGCGAACGAGAGTTTTCGCCGAAGGATATTGGCAGAGTCGCGGAGCAGGAGGCAGCATGGATCCAGACGTTCAGGCTCGTCCATGTTCTTGGAGCGGAAACGCAATCGGCGCACTGCCAAAAATAAATTGATTACTGTCACGGAAATAGCTACAACACAGCTACATTTGGGTGCTCCAACTTTGTTTGTTAATCGATTTATTTCGAAACACACACGTCTTACTCGAAAATGTCTAAGAAAGCGGCTTAGAAATCCCAGGTAAATTGGAGCGACGCCAAGGTAATGCAGGGGTTGTCTTCTTCCACTGGCGTCACGTTTATAGATCACGTGACGTGGCAATAAATAGTTTAACCTGTCAATTAAAGACACCTGTAGGTGAGCGGTGGCGGCCTAAGGTGGAGGAAAAGCTGGGGAAAAGTCTGAAAGCTTGAGGTGCTGGGAAGACAAGCACGCACGCAATATGTTCACGCCTTCAATTTGTGCGTAGAAGGTTCCTTAGCTGAGATACTTTTTGTCCGCCGATATGCTAAAGTGATTAAATAGTCGATTACCGCAGGTGATAAAGATACTTAAGTCCGATTAGACATTCGATTAAGGTACTTTAAAAGCTGATTAGATATTTCGGTAATTTACATTTCTTTTAAAAGCTGCTTACCTAATCATTAAAGAGCGATTTATCAATGGGACTTTCCTTAGGAACTCACTACTAATATTTAACCAAAACAGTTACTTTTATAACTAGATATTTTTAGTATAAATATTTATCTTTCTTCTCTGAGTCTTTGTAATAGGAAATAAAGTTAAAGTTAAAAACCTTTCAATAACCAAATGGATATTCCTCCTTTGTCTGCCTTAATCTCCTCGCAGGACCAAACTTTACTTAAGTTTTCACAATCAACTATCTGACGGCAAAGTTTTCCCCAAGGATACCCAAGGAATCCTTCAAGCCTTTGGGGAAAAAGGGAGACAGAGCCAGAGAGAGAGAGAGAGCGCGATTGATTGGCGGTAACAAATGTATTAGAAACTTTCTCGGTATAATTTCCGCATTTACGGACACGGGAATATATGTACATATATATACTGGATCTACTTCAAATTGCACTTCCGTGCGAAAAATTGTTTATCGAAAAGTTTCACCCCTTCACCTCCCTCCCTTTGAAACTCAGACTTAATTCAGACAGTGTAAATGGAACGACGTTCGGCGTTTCGAGGTCCGCCCTCTTTTTATTTTTGCTTCGCCGATAAAGTTTGCACCTATTGTCATTTTATTGATTTGTTATAAATTTCACACGCACATACATATACTCTTATCATTTCATGCGCTTCTATTAAATGTAAATGACTGGAAAATGGCGAAAATGCGAAAATGCGAAAAATGCGGCAAATGGACACGTGTGGACACACACAACCCTTTTTGGCCGCTTATCTTTGAACTTTTCAATAAGATTTCCTATCATTTTAAATTCCATTTTATTGCCAAAAAAAAAAAATGGGGGGAAAGAGTCAAGAATGAGGGAGAGAGAGCTTAAATGTCAGGACGTTAAAATAAATTGATACCTCACCGGATAAATTCGTTTTTTTCCAGCGTTTTTTTCTCGCCCCGATGCTTATCGATTTCGGAGTGGCAACACCTTGAAGAAAAATGCCACGGATGCTGGCTGCCCCCCCGGAAAAATTGCGAATTTCCTTCCTCCTCCACTTGCTTCTGATAATCTGTCGTAAATTCTCGCACTTCTCCTCACTTTTTCCACTTGTGGAAACGTTCACAATTAAGTCACAGTTTTAATGACGTGACGCCAATATTAAAACGGAAAGGAACCAGGGATCGGCAGCCAGGAAAAGTCCTGGGAAAACTCACCCCCTTGTCACCCTTGCCAGCTGTTGACAGCGTCCAGTTGCCAGTTGCTTTGTTTTCGATGTTATTGTTTTTGTTGTGACTGCTGAGAGCGCTAATTAGGCGAGACGTGAAAATTTTTGCTTATTATTTTCCCTAAATTTTAACGACACTGGCAGATATATTTTATATGGTGCAACATTTTGAAATTAGTATCTCGGAAATTACGGTTATTGTCAAAGTGAATTTTAATTAGGAAAACTCGGAGCGAGCGAGTGACGAGGTCCGCCCTGTGAAAACAGAGCATATCGAATCTCTGACGACTCTGACGACGCGGCGGCGGTGGAGTTTCAAGATTTTGTCCGTAAAGTTCATTACTTGCCCCATGACTGTTATCAACAGAAGGTTCTTCAATAATTTAAAGCATTAAGATCTTTGTAAAATAAATAATTAAGAGGCAGATACAAAGGCTTGTTGACTTTTAAGCAATTATTTTCGATACTTCAAAGATTTAAAAGCTTAATTTAAACTGTTTTGAAGGGATTAAAAATGTTTCTTACAACACATCTTGTTTATACAGTTCTTCATATATTCCTAACATTATTTTATATATATTATAAGTTTAATTTTCATTTCCATAAAGGGGCCTTGCCTAATATTTACAGCCTGCAGTGTAAGCGGAACCGCGGAAAGTATGCCAAGAATAAATGTATCTTGACGAATTCTTAAACATTCTACATTCTGTATAAAAGATACATCTTCTATTGTAGAAAATATGCCAAGTAAATGTAGAAAGTAAAAACACAAGAATTGCCTTGAACTTCAAAGATAAAGAACGCCAATTTTGCATAAAGTTAAGAATTTCTAAAGTTTAAAATTTAGAAAATACTTATTTGAAATTATATTGGGTTTCTTTTTCTTCTAGCAATCTTTAAATTTTTTTTTAAATTTATATAAAGAAAGCTAGATAAATATTTAAGTTTGTTTTTAAATTAATTGTATTTGTAAACTTAATTATCAAGCTGCTTTTATTATTGAATTTGCATTCTTAAATCTGATCAAAGCACAAATCTCGTTTTTCCAGATTTATAAAAATTATAAAAGTATTAAAAGAGTAATGAAAAATTGTACTATTTATTCAACCAATTATCAGACATAATTTTAAAAGTAATAAAACTTTATTTTCTTTATTATTATTACTATTACTGTTTATTATTTGTTATTATATTAGAACACATTTTTTTAAATCAGAGTTTTATATTCAAAGTTCATAACAAATCTCTAACTAAACTCCTCTTAAAATATTTGTGGCCAAGTGTAACTTCTCATAAAATCTAAAAAAGATTTTATTATAATGTAATTATTTAAATCTTGGATTAAGAACCGGTCTACTCGTTACTCATTTAAAAATCCACGTAATAAATCTGTTGAACATTCTCCCATTGTTTCCCCCTACTATAATATATTGTTTACTTGTAAACAAAAAAAAAAGAAAACACTCCAGTTAGATTATGTAATCTGCATATTCCCCCTGCATCCCCCATTTGCCAATAGAAACCCTTGCCATCCACGAACTTTGATTTAGCAATCTAATGGTCTACCGCAAATTGCTCATGACTAGCGGAGGTTAGTATGTGTCGGATTGTTTTGGGTTAAGTGTAGGTACATACATACATACATATGTACGTACACACACGTATCGGAAAACTCGGCAAGAAAATGCAACAACAGGGCAGTTTCCAGTTGCAGTCAAGTCGGATTTTGCCTTGGCTTTTTCAGTCGATCGGCGATCGTGGCTGTGACAAGTTGCATTCTTAATTTATTAGGGAATCCAAGAAGGTAAAAGAGGATTCAAATTAATCAACTCATTGTGAACCTCTTGAAATATACAAATCAGCATTATTTCCCATCAAGACAGAATGTTTCTTAATTATTGTTCATAAAAGTAAATGTAATAGCAAAAGGTGTTACAAAGCCTATGCAAATTAATAAATAAAATACATGGGAGTGAGACAATATTAATTATATTCTGAATCAAAATAAAACCAAATAAAAAGGGATTAAAGATTAAAAGTGAACAATACAGATGGAAACATTTAAAAAAGGATAAATAAAACATTTAGAGTTTCTAGGATACCAAAAAAAATGTAATTAATTTAATATTAACTATAAAGCGCAATAAAAAGGTCAATACTAGAACACTGTAATTGCCGTAGCTAAAATAATAGACTTTTAATTTATGGCTTTACATAGCACTCAAAACTCTGAAATTTCGTTGAACAAAGAACGTATCCAATCAAGGAAAACTATAAAAATATACACCGAAGAAAAAGCAAATTACATTTTGAAACCCAAACCCATAATTAAAGAATTTTTGGGTGGACACCTCTTAATGGTCACAGCTTCGTACGAAACGCTTGAGAAAAGCCGTCGCCTAAAGGTCTGTCCAAAAAGACAATTGCCAGTCAAATTCCGGTCACGATCTTAGCATAGAACAGATACAAAGATACAAACGTTTAAGTCTTAAGTGAGTGCAGCCATGCAGAGCTGGCAGATACGAAAAGTATCTTAAACATGCAAAAGCAAAACAAATGCAACCTTTTGTCTTCGCAGCAAAGTTAACTTTGATCTTTTGCAAGGCTCTTGGCAAAGAGACTGTTCACACATGAACACGCTTATATACATATATATATCTATAGTTGTATATGTATATTTGTTATTCTGTATCTTTTCCAAATAGCAGCAATCCTGCACTCTAGCACATATGTGCATATCT
>JAEIIG010034581.1:1034-13060 GCA_018904695.1 Drosophila parvula
AGGCACATCGCGCTTCAGGCTGAGACCCGATAAAAGGGTTGTAATGGCCACATAATAATAATTCCCATTTCCATTCCCATTCCCTACTTCCCTCTCTCTCACAGGGGGGATAAAAAGAAAAACCATCTAGAAACCAGAATAAGCTAAACCAGAGAGTGAAAATATATAGATATCTATATACATATATACAACACAAACAGGGCAGAAAGAATAAACAAAACCAACAGTTCTAAAGTAAACAAAAAAATATAAAACGGCAATAACAGAAAATGATATTGTACGCGCGCGTAGCTGATATAAAATCCAAAAGGAGGGGAAGAATGTGGTTCGACCCTCGACAGCAAAAAAAAAAAAAAAAAAAGCGAAAAAAAATAATAATAAATTCGAAATTATACGAAGAGGGAGAAGAGGTGGAGGGGATTTGTGCACTATGCAAATGACCTGCCCCACAATGGCATCGTCCCACTCACGCCTCCGCGCCCGCAGCAACCGCCATCCCCCCTTAGCCAGTATTTAATTTGCAATTATTCAGGCCTTTGACCAATTTATTAGAGAGCCCCGCGCCAAGCAAAACAGAGAAAACCAGAGAAGAAGCACACACTTGGATGAACGACTTTTTTCTCTCTATGTACGCCCTAGCATTTGCCCTTTAAATTGTTTAAAAAGTGTTTTTACTAGAGATATTTAACGAGAAATGCTTTTAACTTATATAAAATGTAATTTTATAAGAGTATATAGAATGCAACAAATATTGTCATAATTCATCAGGGAATAGAAAGAATAGGAAAGCAAATTGTTTTTACTCTGAATTTGTATTTTATAGCAGGCATGGGCACCAAATATACAAAGAGCAACCACGCAGCAAGACAAAAAATATAACGGAAAGAGCAGTGGGAGCTGAAAGAGAAACTACGTGCCCATCGTGGTTTTAAAGTTTAGGAGCTATATCACACAGTCTTTTAGAGACCATTTAAAATGAAAATTAGCTCCATATATAAAATCTTTTATATTTATAAAGCTAAATTCACTTAATTTATATATAGTTTAAACTAAAGAGGATATAGAATACCTCAAATATTGACATTATTTATTAGGGAATATACATAATAGAAAAGAAAATAGTTTGTTAACATTTAAAAATGCAGGAGCAAGCTTAACAGAGTTTTCTAAAGACCATTTACGATTAAAATTAGCTCCCCATAGAAATATTTAATATTTGTAACGAAAGAAAAGTGATATATTTACGTTTTATAAATATCTTATTTCTACTGACAATTTACAGTGACTTTTGGAAGCACTTTCTTGAAGAGTATAAATAAAAAAAAAAAGACAAAACGTGAGTGGAGAAAACAGTACACTTTGTTGGCACTGTTCTTATTGTTTTTGTAGCCTCGTTGTGTTTTTGTTGTTATTATTATTATTATTATTGTTGCTCATTGACATGGATTCTTCGAGTTCAATTGGAAGTGAACTGTAAATGTCGAATTATCGCAGACGGGAGATCTTTGCACCGACTTCTCCAGTTTGGAGTTTATGAAGTTGATTCTGTGTACTTCACTTTTGTTTCTTTATTATTTTTCAAGTTTTTCTGTCGTTTTTTTTTTTGGTTTCTTTTTTTTTGTTCACTTGCAACATTTGTATTTAATTTGATTTTTGGTCTTTTAATTGAAAATTGGTTTTTGGTTTCTCTGGTTACGTGACTATTTGCATGTTGCAATAACGACGATGTATTCATTCATTGTCCCTCTTTCACACTCTGCCTAAATAAAGTTTTCAGTTTCAAATTATGGAAAAAAAAAATAATAATAACTGGAGGCTGTAATGCTGACTTTTATTGTGTTGTTGGTTTGTTGCTAAATTGCAAAGTCATTTTTTCGGTGCATCACAAAACTCAATTAGAGAGGAAGAGGGCGGGCAGGCTTTGGCTTCGGCTTCGCCTTCCATTGCACTTGCAAGTTTTTCGTTGTTCGTAGTCCATGATTTTTCTTTTTATTTAAATTGTTTTTTTTTTTTGTGAGAAGTTTTGGGCCATGAACTGAAACTTTTGGTGTGGAAAAGGGGCGAAGGGCGAAGGCCTGGTTAAACTTGAGATTAAAGATTTCCATTAAATGGCTTGGAATCATGACTAGAGCTTTCATGGAGCCCCAAACTAAATTCTTCATAATACAAAATAGTATAAAATGCATATTCCCTTTATTTAAAAACAAAATAAAAAGAAAATCTGTAAAATTACCTTATTTATGTGTTCTTCAACTGTAATTGATATCCAACTTTCTTATTTCAACTTTTGCAACTGGAAATCAAGCTGAAAATATGCAAGATAAACAATAGATTAATAATAAGTTTAATCAAGAAATAACTTATAAATAAAAGTTATATAACAACCTCAACTTTAGTAATCTTTTATTCGAATCTCTGCTGGTATTAAAAGTAATTTTATCAGATCACTTAACAACCAACTATCTGAACGAACCCCCTTTATAAAGCCTCAACTTATCCCTGCACTTATCATATCAGTTACGAGTCCTGTACCTAATCCCTTAACTGGCTTCCATTCATCTTCAGCCCACGGGTTTTTCGACAATGTGATGGATGGTCTTCGGTGACTCTCCAAGGATTATTTTTGACCGATGTAGTAATCCGAAAAGTGTTCGATTCTAATGGGATCTGGTGCAGGAAGGGCTGCTAACAAAGTGTTCCGGGGTTGATTTTCCTAATAAGCCTGATTGGATTTGGTTTTTATGCAATTATCTTGACAGTTTTTGGAATCTTATTCGATTTGGTTGGTTGGATTTGAAAAAGGGCGGTTTAAAAGGGGTTTCAGAGGATGCGCGAGGGTTGCATTATTGTCTTCAGGAGAAACATGCCGCTTTGAGTGGCTAATAAATGTTGCAATTTATTTAAAATACAGAAATCGATACTGTTTATCATCCAGCAAATTATATAAAAAAACAAACACATTTAAGGTGTTTTAATCTAACGACTTGTTCGCCAAAGCTCGTCTCAAGTGTTTACTGTACGCGAAAGCAACAACAATGGAAATCTGTACACGATGGCATGCACATATTCTTGGGTTATTCGTGGTGGTGTGTATATATTTAATTTCATAATGAAGGCTCCAAGTGCATACTCATGTTAAAAATAGCAGAGGTCTGGGCCTGGTCTCGCACCCAACCCACCCACCCACCACCAGCACCACCCCCTGAATCACTTTCAGCACCAGATTGCATCCACTTTAAAATCCATTTATGAATGAGAAACAACAAAAGGTGGCGGTGGCGCACAAAGTTCGTATTGGACCTTTTGGGATTCGGGGCTTCTGGGGGTTCTTTCTTTCTTTCCTTTTTTTTTTTGTGGACAGAGGGTTGGTTTTTGGGAGATCCAGCGGGGGGGATTTTTCCTGCCCTGCTCATTTCACGCATGCAACTGGGGAGTGGAAATCCCATCGAGCTGAAAACCTTCATAATGAGTATTCAAAATGCAATTCACAGACGGCAGAAAATGGGGGGTGTGGTAGAAACATGACTGTTGGGGGGGTAATGGAGGGCGGGATAATGGGGTGGTGTTGCGTTGGGGGGAGGGGTGGGGGCTGTTTGAACAGGAAGAGGGTTGCATATGTGTCGCACAAGGGTTGCACCAAGCATATGCATAATCCCAAGGATTTATGCACAGAGGCAAACAATAAATAAAAATTTAATAAAATATTTAATACGATTTTTATAACTAATAAATGTAAAACTTTCAAATATGTGAATTTCTTCGATTTTAATAAGGTTCGTAATGTTTAGATGCAGAGAATTCTCAGTTGTAAATGGAAGAAGAGTCATTTAATGTCTTGATCACTGACATCAGCCGAGCAGATCTAGCCATGTCCGTCTGTCCGTTTCTGTCAGTTTTTAATAACAAGTTCTACAAGTTTTGTTTGTATTCCAGATTAGGTATTAAGGTCGGATTGAAAAACGATGGTAAAATTATTACAAAAATCGAATTTTGACTTTATTTTGGAGAAATTAATAAAAAGAACATTTTCTGAGGTGTATAAGGTAATTCTTATTCTCTCTCTACTTGAATAAATTTTTCTCCGTGCAATTTAAAGCCCTCAACCCACTAATTTTTGCTCTTGTTGTTTTTTATTTAGATTTTTAATTTGGTACAGTTTCAGTTTGAGTTTGAACTGTGAAGACAAACACTGCGGGGCATTGGTAGTAAATTGGATGCAACTCTCGATCCCTTTCGCACACTCTCACTCTCTCACTCCCTCTCTGTCTGGCTCACTCTCGCTCTCTCTTTCACTTGCATTCGCTTGGCTGCTGCAGTTCAATGCAATTTTGCTAAGAAAGAGATGAGGGGATGAGCCAAGAGCTGAAGCTGAAGCTTTAGAAAACGGTGAGACCAGATGCAATTTGTTTGATGCAAAGAAAATGTTTTTCATTTTATCCATTACATTAAAAAAAATATGTCAAGGCCAGAATTCCTGGAACTATTTTGTTTTAATTTCCGGAAAATTGCCAATCAAATGTAATCATCGATGGCGGAAAAGTCAGATTTTTAATCGGAAGCAGTGACAGTGGAAATGCAATTTCTAGGAAAAGCTGTCACCGCTATCTGTAAACCTTAAAAACTATTTCGTTTCAAACAAATTAATTTAAGTTTTCTGATTATTTCCAAAGAAATGTTTCGTTAATATTTGAAATTGGGCTTTCACTGTCTTGGCCTTTTAGCCCTGGCTTCCTTTTTTTTTTTTTGTAAGCCTTTTTTTTCTTATTACACAAGGGGAAGACTCAGCGAAAGAGAGGGCGAGAGAGGGAGAGAGAGAGAAAAGGAGACAGTTCAAGGACCAGGCCACAAAACAGGCCGCAAAACGCATCGCAAACCGGCTTAAGTTTCAGCATTAAAATCAAGTCAGTGCCAAGTCACGGTTACACAGAGAGAGATTGTGCTAACTTTTGATGGTAAAAATGTAAGAATTTCTTGATTAAATCTTTTTAGTTTAAATATTAGACAAATTGTAAGACATAATGTGAAATATTATGAAGGATACAATGTAGATAATTATATTATTTATCTACTTACAAACTTCGTCATATGTAGATCATTTTTCGATAATATGTGAAATCAGTACCTTATTTTGGGGCCTTCTATTTCAATTACATAGAACATTATATTATAAATGCTCATATATAATAGTTTAAATTAGTTTCATTTTAATATAAGCTCACAGTTTAAATATTTAATAATATTACGATATTGTTAATACACATTTTTGTGTAATTAAGTAACATTTTTCTAAATATTTCCCATTATAATAAAATGGGTCTCTTTAAGTTCTTACAAATAATATAAATGATAAACATTGTATTTACGAATTACCTTCATAATATTTCACATTATGTCTAATCTTAAAACTAAAAAGATTTAACCAAGAAATTCTTAATTTTAACTTTGTTTTTAATAAAATTCTATTCGAAAGTAACCCAAATTTTTTTCAAGTGCCCACAGCGATACACACACACACACCGATGCAATATTGTATAAAGGAGAAAAAGAAGAAGAAGAAGCAGGAGCTGCAACTTCAAGGCTCCTTGACTTGTCATTGTTGTTGTTTCTCTTTCTGTTGTTGTTGTTGTTTTTGTTATCTGTCGCATCCTCCGCAGAAGTCGTTACATTGTGAAAATAGAGAGAGAATCGGAAAGAGAGAGCGAGAGAGAGAGATGCAGGGGAGAAAGGATGCTAGATAGGGAGAGAAGATGGGTGCCCTGCAGAAGAAACGGAAATTGCACACATAAAGTCAAGAGAGTCTCCCTTTCGTCCACTTCACTCGCTTTCTCTCTCTCACACTCCCTCTATCACTCCCGCCATGTCTCTCTGACTCTTTCTATGCATCTTAAAGACGCTTCTTCGCAGCCAAGTTCAAATCTTCACTTGGAGAAAATCAGGGTATTACCTAATGAAAGTCACAAAATACATACAAATTACATAATTTCCACAAATTAGAAAAATGCAACTACATATAATATAAACAAGTAATTAAGTCCGATAGTTCCTATAGCTCCTATATGATATAGTAGTCCGATTTGCAATTAAAATCTGCTGGTATAATCATATCAGAAAAGCATATACGAAGTTTCATTTGGATATCTTCAAAAATATCAAAAATATACCATTTTGTCTCGATCTTTCCTATGGAAGCTATATATCCGATATCTATGTATACTACTTGCTAAATAAATAAGACTATGCTAAAATTTCAGGCCGATAGCTCAAAAACGGAGACTAGTATGCATAGAAGCCGAACTTAAGGTGGATAGATAGACGGACAGACAAACGGACGGACAAACAGTTAGACGGACATGGCTAGATAGACTCGGCTGGTGATGCTGATCAAGAATACATACACCTTATGGGTTAAGCGGAGTTGACTTCTTCACTACGTTGCACATATAATGAGAAAATTATAATACCCGCTTCAAGGGGTATACCAATAAATGCATAGTTAAGATACTACAGCTTTAAAAGTATCATTTTTATGATACCAACATTTTGCTTCATAATAATAGATTAAATATATAGATTTATTTTGTACATTCCTACATTTCTGTGAATTTTCAAACATAATCAAATACAGTTGGTTCCATTCCATTTTACACTATAGGAACGATATCATATACCTGAAGCTCTTGGAATAACATGAATCAACACAGACCAGTTTAATATCAAACACTCGCTGATAGTGGTGCCTTGCCCCCATTTTGCTGACAATATTACCCATTTAACTGATAATTATACAATTTGATAAGATTACACTCTAAGGTTTCTCCTGCGCACAACTCGCTATACCTTCTCTATTGTGTTGACATTATTTGGCTCAGTGTACCGAGGGATTCCCTTGCTTTATTGCAATAGATGCGAATGCAATTGGCAAAAGCTTTTATCTATTGATTCATTTAAACGCAATTTCCTGTGCCACGTCAAGGAACGCACAGGCAAATGCAATGGCAAAGGAAACAGGGGACATGCTGCAGGGAAGAGGAAGGAAATCAAGTTATCTGTGCGATGCAATTCTCGCAGAATGAATGCAATCTACTTATCTGGAAACGAATTGAGATTATTGAATGAGAGTCATCGGAATACAACAAAAAAAGAAAAAAGAAAAAAGGCGAGGAGGTGGCAAAAAGAATTCCACGGAAGAAGAGGTCTTCACTTGGTTGGAATACTTGAACATTCTTGACATTTTAGTTTCTTAATAGACTTCGCACTACTTTAATCAGTTCCCCTCCAAGAAAAACGTAAAAATGCTTTTCAATTCACCTTTGGGATTCTTACATTTATCACTGTTTCAAGAGAGTAGAGTAGAAAATATCTTAAAGCTACTTTTGAATGCACTTTCGCGGAATTAATATTCTCATTCTCCTGTCTTTCCGTTCCCTTTTTCATTTATTTTTTGTTGTTGTTTGTAACTCTCTGAAAATTCCTAAGCTTGTTTCCTTGAGCGAAGCTTTTCTAGTGAATGCACTACACCTCCATTTTCTTCCCCCTTAATTTGAATGTCACCACCACCCCTCCGGTCACCTTACACATAATACCACCCCTCTTTGTACTCCTCGCTTTTCCCATCCAGCTTTTCCTCGCATTTCCCGCTCTTCAGCTTTCTGCTCTTGACAATTACGATCGATATTTTACTGCCCTGCAGCTGTGCTTACCGCTCTTTGTTGTTGTTGTTACTGTCGCTCGTTGTCACCGGTGAACATTAACAGTTAACAGAGACGCTAAGCATACACTACGAAAAAAAAGGGGGCCACAACTTTTAAATATAATTTAAGGTATTTCCAAGATTGCAATAAAGGCAATTTGAGATTCAGAATGGTATCTTAGTTTCAAGCTAATCATTGGAAGTTGCTTAAAGTTAATACACAATATTAATAAAGTTAACAAGAATCTTCCTTGAAACTTTAAAGAATTATTCCAAGTCTTTTGTTTTATTTAATGATATAATTAAGCAAAACTGCATTGATTAATTATTATGAATTGTTTTCTGTTTTGGGAAAGTTGTATTTTTTCTGCTTTCTGAGTGCCTGTTTTTCTTTCTTTTTTATACCTTGAATATTTTTTTCTGACTTTTGTTGCTACTCTAGTTTTTTTTTTTTTTGTAGTCAAGTGCTGTCCTCCAACGCATTTGCGTTCGCTTGTTCTCTGCTGTAGCTCAATGCTACTTCACACTCCATGCCCCACCACACTTTCTGTTCCCTGATATTCTGTTTGTTCAGTTTGTCTCTCTACCTCCATGTGCCTGTGTCTGGTAATATTTTTATTTTCTGTTTTAATACTCTCAAAAAATCAGTTCATACTATTAGAGTTGCTTACTTTAAAATTAAACCAATATTTTATTTAAAATCCATAAAAAAAATAGTATTTCCTGCCAAGAAATCTCATCAGTTCTTAGCATAATTCGTACTTGGGAATTTTAAGTACAATTCAAATATTATTTTGTATATCCTCGAGCAAATTCAAAGAAATATAACTGTTAAATATAGTTCTGATTATTCTTTGATTTAAAAAAAACTAATTTAGTGATTATTATTCAAGTATAAGTTTATTTTGAAAACTAAATTAAGGAAAACTTTACCAATATGTAATCTCCTTTTTAATACAAAACATGTCACACAGGTAAATGTAGCGTATTTTCTTCCCTCTTTTTTTCTCACTCCAGCTTAGACATTTGCTCTCACATTTCCCGCTGTTGTTTTTCCCTTGCTCTCCGGCATTGTTTTCGTGATACGAGGAAACGGCTGGCCGGCAGGCAGAAAGATAGCGAATAGCCACCCACTTGGACCACCCAGACCCGCCCGCGCAAACGCCCCTGATACCGCCGCAACTTGACGCACGTGTCGAAACCTTCCCAACCCAACCCAACCTGAATGAACGCCACCCCAAAGCCACCTAAAACCATCCAGTGAACACCACCCGAACCACCCAAAAAACGCAGGCGAGAGATAAAATGACAGCGGCAGTGGCACAATCATCAGGATAATCACAACGCTCGAGTTGATAATGGCGACGTTGATGAGTCTGAACCTGAGTTGAATCTGGATGCCGTCTACACGGTCACAAATTATGAATATTACTACAGTTTTCATTTAATTATGTTTCCATTCTTGGTTTGGAAATTATACGATTTCATACAGGCCTTAAGGGAAGCCACAAAAGTATCTCCTGTAAATGTAATATTTATAACAATTTATGTTAATGTTTGGTAAGTAGAAAAGGAAAGCACCTTCAACAGCTTTAAATGCTTTTTTACATTTGTTTTGACATTGCAATTGCAATTGTTCTCTCAGTGCAATGCTGCCACTTGACTGACAGACTGCTTCCTGCTGCATTTCCTTTCCAACTCTTCCGGCCTTTTGGCTTTCGGTTTGGGGTTCGGGAACTGGGCACTGGGAACTGGGGACTGGGGCGTGAAATGTAATCACATGGACAAAGCGTAATCACCAGATTCCCCCCTTGAACCGAAGTCCACCTGAACAATGCGAGGACATTCGAGAGGTGTCCAATTCCACGGGTAGAAGAAATAAAGCCCAATACACAAATCGCAATCAGACGGTTTGTAGCGGGCACCCCTTTACCCAAACTTTGCATTTACATTCGAGGTGGCATGGTCTCCCTTCCCTGGATTTTGCTTGCTCAATTCATTTGGCCTGCTTCCTTTATTTATTTTTTTGTGCCTTCGTGGCACCTTTCCTCATTTTTATTTTTTTTTTTGCAATGAGCCCCCTTTGCGGCGTTGATAAGGAACGACAATTGCGCCAACGACAGCGATTTCAATTTGTTTTCACTTCGCGGCTCAATATAAATAATAAACGATTCGATGGGGACAAATAACAGATCGATGCAAATATGCTTCCCTTTTCAAATTAGGGGTTGTGTTTGGATTAAATTTCGGTGGGCTTTTTGTACTTGTTTATACAACTTTATAATGTCTCTAAAAAAAGACAATCTTTATGGTATTTATTTCCTTTAATAAAAGTTTTAATATATTTAAAAAATTTGTTTTAGTTTAATGGTGTTCCTAAGCATATTTCAAATTATTTACATTATTCATGTTATCATCGGAAATCGTTTTTAAAAGTACGATTGACTTTAGCTTACTCATGTGTGTTTTTCTTTTGTATTCTAAGTGGTGAATATATTTATGGTAAACCTACTTAGGGACATTCCTTAGTTTTATTAGCAAGTCTGGAGGAAGATCTCACACACCCCAATGTCAATATTTAATATCAATATTATTTATTTGCCTCTCCGATCAAGCAAATTCATAATACAGTCGCTATTAATGCAGTTTTTATAAACTGCGTGCTATAACTGATGTTAATTTTTCTTCTTTTGCCCTACTCCAGATTTTGTTTTCACTCGAACAAAAAGAATGCCAAGGTCGTTGGTCGTTGCTTATTACTATTCACTGTCTTCTCGTCTTTTTCTTGTTCTTTTTCTGGTTCTTCTCGCTTTTGGCGATAAGAGTGAAGTAAGTTTCTAATGAAATGACAAAAAACTTTGGAACGTGAAAATAGGAAATGCGGCAATTCTACAGAAAAAAAAGACACACTCACACACATAAAAAAACAAGTGCGGCGGAAAGCAAAAGAATTTTGTACACAGAACAAAATGGGCAAGATCTTAAGAAAATAATAATAAAATTTAAATACATTATCAAAGAAGTTACGCACTATATTTGTGTGTATTTTAGTTTTATAATTTTTAATTACAATACAAGCTACAGCTTATGTTTATGACACAGTAATTAGTATTTACAGTATTTTTGTATTATTGAAATAATCAATTGCCGTCTTCTTCCCTAAAAATCACATATTTTTAAGCAACAAAGAAGCGGAAATGGCTTTAAGAACTATTAAGACTATGCCAAGGGCTACACAAAAAATGTATTTAAATGAGAATTTTGCTATTATTATTTCTTGATTTTGGCGCATTATCGTAAAACATTTTATCGGTAAGCTTAGCTCAGTTTCACATTATTACAAAATATGGTGCAACTACATCTGTTGAACATTCTAGCATTGAATTCTTAACTCAATGAATATGATTATAAATATTAGTTTAAAAACATTCGTTAAGGGATTATTTAGAGGATATATTTGATGGTTTCTCTGAGAACATACGATGCTTAAGAAAAATGGAGTAAATTCTTCTTTTAAAACATTATTTGTACCCAAATATTACGTTAGAAGTTTACCTAGTTCTTAGTTCAAATAATCTTATTAGGAAAACCATTTACAACTAATATTAACTAACGATATTAGTTATCTTTAGTTTTTTAATAAATTCACACTTGATGGAATTTTATTGTTAACTTCTAGCTAAGCTTAACTTAAGTCTCAATTAATTCATATTCGTAGATACTAGATTTTTTTTCGTAATATCATGTAAATAGTAATTAATATAAGCTATTGAATAATAACTTTATATTATTCTGATCGCATCTGTAACGATGCAAGCTTGAGGTTATGTCATCTCAACAATTTCCCCGCGTTCTCACTTCTGTTGTTGTTTTCATGCAACAACAAGCACGACAACAAACACAATTGGTTAATTCTAGTATTTAAATTGTATAACGTTGTAAATTTCACGCGACTTTTACAACAAAGGCAAACAAAGCAACAACAAAAAAACACAACGACAAGCTGTTGACAAATGTCCGACGAGCTTAATTAACCGACGAGCCAACTGCCAACAACAGCAAATGAGTAATAGAGAACAGAACCGAGCAAATAAAACAAATAAAATAACTAAAAATAAAAACAAGAGAGCAAGCTATGTAACTTTAGCAGGCCGAAGTCGTTATACCCTTGCTATTTGGTTATTTTGTTGTTTTTATAGTTAATCCGAACCGTTCGTTCCGACTTATGTATGTTTCCCCTTCAATAGAAGGAATAAAGTTTCATTTAAATAGTTACTAATCCTTGGACGTTGATGCACTACGGTCAGTACACTCAAGTGGCCCTTGCGTCACAAAG
>JAEIIG010034583.1:0-28844 GCA_018904695.1 Drosophila parvula
ATCATACTATGGCATCCAGAGGAATTAGAAATGCTGCTACAAGAATGCCAGTCTTAAATTAAAATTGGAATTGCGAATGCATTTTGCTACGGAATTAGTTTGCTTAATATTTTCCAGGGGATTTGTTTGTAAAATTAGCATAGAAACTTAAGCCTAGGGGAATTTGTGATAACTCTTGTATGTTAATTAATATATTGAATTTCTTTTTTAATTATTTTCCTTGTTTTGAAACTGTCTGTCAATCGGATTTTGACTGCAGGCCATCGCACTTAACGCTTTCAAAATGAAGTGACAGGCAATGGTTGTGTAATCGCTATTGGCATTGTCATTGAAATGCATTATTTAGCCATCGTCATTGCCATAATATATATATCTATATATATTCCATTAACACACAATTTGAATGACAGCTAACACAGATACATTGGAATTTGCTTTTCACATGCTTAAAAATGCATTTGATGTGGTAATCATGCAGATTTCAGATGACGATGATCCCATCCGACAGGAAAACAAAAACTTTTTAATTAAAAGGAATGAAAACTTGCCCACAGAAAAATTCCAAAAATTTGCATTTGCCTGACATGGCTGAGGGCACCTCTGACACTTGTCTCGCTCGGATGGAAAATTCCAGTTTTCCTCTCACCTTCTGCTGCATATTAGTCTACTCACATTCAACACTGAAAAAAATATCAATTTATAAGGAAAAGATCTGAATATAAATCTGGACGAAAGGTAGATTGGTTTAACAATAAATGATACGTAGAAATTGTTGTTTTTAGAACTCGGTCTTCCTAATTCAGTGAAAATTCAAATGAAGCTATTAAAATTATATATTATTTATCTTTATATAAGGTTTTAATTATTTTAAAATATTATTATAAATATTTCATATCTTTTTTGGATTTTATCATACTAAATTTTGACTTCCTTAAACTTTTCTCTGTGCACTCTCCACTCCAGTCTCTCCTGGCAATTCAATTAGAAACTAGGCAGTGTGCATACACACATTTTAATTAAATAAATTCAGTGTTTGCCTGATGCTTGGGCGTCATAAACATTTTGCGGAAGAAGGATGAAAATGAAAACATTTAACTGCCGGTTACGTTAGTAGTTAGTTTGTCCCAAGGGTCGAAGGGCGTATCCATCCATCCATCCGGCTTCTCCGGTTGTGTTTGCATAAAATGCAAGAAAATTGCCCTGCCTGCAAGTTTTTGGATAGAGTAAAACACATCGTTTTGGCAAAACGTCAACAGATTTGCTTTGCTTTTCAGCCTTCGTGTGAGTTTTCCCAGCTCGCAGGGCACCACATAATCACATTTAACCTGACTGCCAGGACGAAGGAGTTGGAGCCTTGTTGCATAACGATGACGACGACGGCGATGATGATGATGTGGTGGCTGGTGTTGGTGGAAAGACACGAGAGAGCACTGCAAATGCTCCTTACTGCCGTTGTCCGAATGCTTCAGCATTTAATTGAACTTCCCGCATACTTTTCCTCCCGAATTCCAACCGATCTCTCCCTCTCTCTGTCTCGAAGCAATTTGCATCCGCTTTTCCGGGTAATAAGAAGACCTGGTGCAGCATAAATTGATTCGACTTTTGGGGCTAAAACTGCCAGAATTCCGACTCGGCAATTTGTGCGTAATCAGAAAGCAATTTGCACGGCTACATGCACTTTGTCCGAGAATTTATACATTTTATGAGATAAACTATTTATTATTTGCATTTAATTAACCCAAAGCATATTGATACATGATTAAACCAATCATATATTAATTAGCATTAATGAATTTAAGAGAAGAACCATGAATGTTAAATTATTATTCTATGTTTTCCCTTTAAATTTAAATAGCATTTCATTGCTTGTTTTCCCCTGGCCCTTTCTCTACCACACTGAAATAGTTTTCGAATGCTCATATTAATTACTCCTGGATTTTCCCATTCCCCCTTTTTCCCTTTTCCCGCCTTTGCCACCATCTGGCTCTGTGCATTCCAGCCCTCTCAAATATTTGCCAAAGCCAACAACTTCAATATTTATCCTGCCATCCAGCAATGGCAACTAATTAAGCTATTTTTTATGGCCCACTCTATCGGTTAGCCAACTCCGAGCTGCAGCTGGCCACCATCTACATCTCTGCCTGCATCACTCCGACTATTCACCCGCCCCCCAACTATCCTCCCAGAAATCCTCTCTGGTATCCTCGCCCATAAGCTCCCGCACCCGAACCACCACAGGATACAATGAACGCTTGAATGTGGGCTCGGGTCTTCATGTTATCCTGTGGCTTTGGGTTTCATAGTAAATTATTATTATTATTATTTTACGGGGACGAAAGGAGGCGTGCCAGCTGCAGTCGTTGGTCAGTTTCAGTGTTGTGGTTGCGGACAGTGTTGAAATTAAACACTGTAAGCAGATTTCCTAAGCTCTTCCTCCTCGACATCCATCCGATGAACGAAATCAAGTTGCTGGAAAATGGTTTTGTGGCTACGGCCTCTCAACAAAATTAGGCAGACGCCGGATAATTATTTATATTTCGTAGCTGAGCTAAAACTTTCCGGACCTAATTGCCCGTGGCTATGCTCTGTCTGAATTTTGTCAATGGTTTTGCCTGAAATTCCAATGAAATTCCTATGGAAATTCTTAAATAACACAAATGCAGGACGCACTGGAGAGAGAGATGTGCAATTGAGAGAATTATTCATTTGCATTTATTTAAAATTCACCGGTCAACTTTCTTGTTGGGTCACAAAAAGGTTTTCGGTGGGCGTGGCGGATTTCTCGCAAAGCCTGCTTAAACTTTTGACTCATTTAAACTTTTGTTTCGACCTGCAGATCGTTTATAACAAAGTTGGTCTCAGAACAAGCAAAATAATAATAATAACGCTTAGTGCGGGCCAAAGTTTAAGGAAATAAAAATCCCGAGAATCGGCGCGACTTAAGCCCAGAAATGATGGCCCAGAAGAATGCCCCGAAAATCAGGTAAGGCGAAACTTTGTTGAGGCTTCGGCTTCAATTTAATGCCTGGTTACCTTTCTTTTTCGGCTGTGTTGTTGCGGCTGTTAGGGCAACCAATCTTCAAAAACATTCGAGTGGCCCCTCGGAACACTTGAGCTGAGAAACAAGTTTAAAGTGTGCTCACAGCACTGCCGCCGAAATGAAAGAAATTGAGACCCGAGAGGGCGGGAGAGCGCGCGCTTACCTTTATTGTAAGGGATTTACGCCTGAAAGCATGTTATAAAACAATAACTAGGAGATTTATCGTACGGCCCACTTGGCTGCTGCCTCTGGCGCCTGTTTTCATTAATATGTATGTGGCTCAAAGTGGTCCGGAGGAGCGGCTTCCATAAATTTGACGGAGGCAAGTCTGTACCTCTCCCCCAGTATCAAAATTTATGCACAACGCAACGCAACTGTACTTGAAAATGAAGGCCTTGTTCCCGCACTTCTTAATCTCATGATTATTGCTCTTTTGGCCGTTTTCATAATTCACATTTATCTCTTCTAAACGAGTATGAAATATTGCAGGTTATATGTGGCAAATGTACTTATGGTCACACTGGCAATAGCGGCAACTGTACTTCCCTCATAAATCTCAAGACTCTGACACTTCTTAATCTTATGATTATAGCTTTGTTCGTCATTTTCATAATTCACATTTATCTCTACTAAACACGAGTAAGAAATATTTCTGGTTGTCTGAGTCAAATGTACTTATGGCGACACTAACCGCAGAGGCAACTGTACTTTCTCAAGATTATGCTTTTAATTGCAATTTTTAATCAAGTTAAAAGTACTTTAGTTGAAACAAGAAAACTCAAGGCACGGCTGTACTGCTTAATTGAACAGGAAGTAACTTTTTTGCAAGTCAAATTTGAGCTTAATCATCCATGCTTAAGTGGAGAAGACGCAGACGGTCTATCAGCCTGACAAATCCTGCTGGCAAATATCATTTTAACAATGGCATTAAATGAATTTGCATAATTAGCTGCAGCTTAGTCAAGCACTCCACAAGCCACCCCACGTCCATTTATCCTTGTTTTTCGCATCCCCTTGCGGCCTCGTTTGGTCCTGTGGATATGATGCATGTGTGACATTAGCAGAGACACGTTATGCCAAATGCGTTCGCACAGCGGGTGTCGCAGCGTATAAGGGGGGGAAATCCGTCGGAATATACAGTGGCCAAGGAGTCGTACCAATTTGAAGTGCCAAGGCAGAGATGTGGAATTTATTTACTTAAAGACTTTACGAAGGCTTTAAGGGAATAAATGATATAGAATTATTTTTTATAGGGAGTTTGCTTACAATATTTACTATTTATTTAGTACATACAGATCTAGGGATTTAGAAAGATTATTATTTGTTGAAATCAAGCATTTACTTTCAAATTTATTATTATTTATATTTTCGCATTTTTAATTAATTATAATCACTTGAAATATGTATAAATTATAATGATCTAATTCATGAAATTCCAATATTAAAAAACATTTTCAAACTGCTTTAATTAGCTGCAAATTTACTCCCAACTAATTGTACAAAATTTCCATTATTTGCAAATGCATTTAAGTTGACAAATCCGTTTAAGCCTGTCCTCTCAATTCATAATTCAGGCTTAACCGTAGCAAATGAACAACCGTTTTCCGAGTTAATTAATTATGGAAATGCAGCAAAACGCATGCAAATTGAATGAGCTTAAGACGGATTCGCCTTCGGGGTATCTTTCAAGTGGAGTTGGCCATAAATCTGCCATCGGCAATCGAGGAAACTCGGGGAAAGGAAAGGAAAGCCAAGGCAAGGCAAGGACTTCTCGGACCAAGTTCGGCCGAGTGAAAGTGAGATGTGAAAAGTTTAGAGGGCAAGTTAAGTCAAGTCCCCTGGCCAAGCATGTTTAGCAAAGTTCATTAAGCACTTAACAAACAGAGCGTACCAAAAGGGAACTTAATGTGCTTTGGCGTAATTCAACTAAACAAAGTACCAAAGTTCTTCCTAGCCCACTTTTACCCACATTTCCCGGAGAGGCCCTAAAGTTGGCTATGCAGCTGCATAGATGAAAATCAAATGCGGTCATATCACACACACACACATACCCCACACACACCCCACACACCGCTCCACAAAACATCCACACACCTATGCACATTCCCAGTCCACCCACTCATAGAGGGGCCTGTTTCACCGTCCAGCGGATTCCTGGCATTTTTGCATTTACCGTCAACGTCGCCGTCAGTGGCTGCAAAACTGTGCCACAGCACAATGTTGCGGCTGCGGCGGTGCCTCAGCACTGGCACAAAAAATTAAGTTCATGTAAAATAAATTCGGAATCTTAAAGAATAATTATTCAACAAATATTATCAAGAAATAAAGGTAATAAAGTCCGTGGGAAGGTAAAGGATTCCACCATCCCTAAAGGCTAGCTTAAATCCATGAACCTTCCCTAAGTAATTCTTTATTATAACAGAAAATTTCTATTATACAAATTAACAATTTCTCCTCCAATTTTCCTATCAATAGTCACCAATTTAATTGCAAGTGTATTACTGAAAGAGGATGTTGCCATCGAGATGGCTCGGAGAGGGGCAGAGTTTGTTCAAGCGAACATTGTTAGCCTGCGGCCAAAAGGCTTTCAAAGTTTTGGTGGTTTGGCTGCCAAAGGGTGGCCAGATAGGTTAAGGGCGCCAGAGGGGTTGAGTTTTGGGGGCCTGCTTTGAATTATTGCCAAACATGGCGGGTAGAGGGTGGCGGTTGAAGGGTGAAGGGTGTGGCCCTGGGCAAAGGGGTAACTAACCAATCGGGCAATGCTCCTTTGGCCACAGGATAAGAACGAAAAAAGTTAATTGGCAAATGGCCAAATGAGATCAATTCGAAGTTGGCTCTGAAAAGGGTAAAGGGAATACGCTTACGATTTAAGGCAAGAAGTAAGAAACTACATAAAGTTGTCAACAAAATATCAGTAAACACGTAATATAGATATAATAATGGTATATAAACATTTCTAAAACAAGCTAAAGTGAATAAATGTATGTGTAACATGAATTTGTTCAAACCCTACCCTTGGAAAATTCCCCAAAAATACCTAATTTATTTATATCCAAGTTTATTTACGAGTGCATCAGCCTTAACGTTAATCTGACTGACATTACACGTCAGCAGAATCAGCATCAGTGTCAACATCAACCATCCATCCAGCAGGAAACCCCAAACTCCATTCCCTTGTCATTGATGAATTTAGCCTGGTTGTCAAAGCTGCCTCTTTACCCTCCCTTTGTCTATTCTTGCTATTTTTAATATGTATTGCTTTTGGCAGTCGCTAACCCAGATACAGATATATATACATACATATGTATCTCCCAGCTACTTCTCCTCGTTACTTTGAGCGACATATTTCAGAGAGACGCTTTTACCCTCTTATTCCACCTTTTTTTCCTTATATTTTTTTTTTTCGTCTCCTTGGCCATTACCATTAGCATAAAATGGCTGGCGTTTTGCTGGCCATTTTAGCTCTGCTACCTCCCTTCTAATTACGCTCTTAAAACAAAGAAGGAAATGCATATACAAAAAAGAAAGCAAGGAAAAAACCTGGGAAAACGTTTCCCTCGAGCTCAATGACAGCTTTAGGGATTGCTTTTGTTATTTCAAACAATTTTTCTCATGCATTTTTAACAGGTTCTTAACCAAAAATATATATACATAAATATTAAATGAGTTTTCTTTGTCCCTATCTTTGCAGATTCAATTAACTGAAGGATTCTTTTTATATATATATATTTGGTAAGGCATACACATTTTTAACTAAAACGATTTGGAATTATGTTAAATATTTTTGTGTCGTTTAAAACGAAGAAATAATTAAATCGGTTTCCTTTCGTGTGCATATTTTGCATGAAAACTAAAATTTGCCAGCATTAGTTTAAGCATCAACTACATATATTTTCCTCCCCTTCCGACAATTAAGAAACTTTTCCAGAATTTCTCTGCTTAAATTCTGATGGAATGCTGCAAATGATTTGAACTTTTCGAACTATGGCAGTCCAATGTTGTTGGCCAGCACTGATCCTGCACTAGCATAATGCCAACCCCAAAACTCATTAACTATCCGTGGCAAGTTTTGCTTTTTAGATGGCGAATCCCAGCAATTTTAATTGCACGCCGAATTCGGTGCCACAGAATATGCAACGCTCTTTGGCTCCTAATTGCAGCCATTTGCCATCCGAAAATCTGCTTGCCCAATGAAGCAGCATGCCACCCCACCCACAACATAGCCCACAAAATATCCCTAATACGTCCCTGAAAACCTCCACCCCCCTGGATGGAAGGCAAGATGAAGGAAAATGCAGCCGCAGCTCAAATGAAATGCAATTTAAAATTTTGTGCGACGTTGGCGCGAAAATACTTTTCACTTTGGTCGCTCGCTCTCGCTCTCTCTCTCTCCTTTTGATTTTATGCTCGCTGATTAAGCGGTATTAAGTATGCTCAGCTCATCTTAGTTCAAATCAGCAGCCAGCACTAAACTCCATCCGGGGAACCCCCGCATCAATTTTCATCCAATTTGAGGAAGCACAGAAAACAAGTTGTATTTTTCATTCTAATTTTTTATTTAAAAGGGGTTTCAAACTCGTAAATGTAGTTTAGTCATTTAAAAATGTACGAATATTAATTAATTATTAATAAACTTGATAGGTTATAAATTATTTAACTAGTTTTCCCTCTCTATTTTTTCCTGTGTATGTTTGCGTAGATTTGTAATCGTGTTCGCCTTGAAAATTGCATTCACAAAATGCTTTTGGCTTCTGGCTGGCGGTGAAACTTTTGCGTTCGCCTAATTAACCAACTCCAATTGATTGTGGGCGTGGCATCATAACTTTTTTAGTTGCACATTAAAAGCTGATTAGTTTAACTAATTATATAGTATTTATTGTATAATTTGTAATTGTCTTGTAAACTATTTGGATGTAATAGCCCAGAGCTAGATACATACATATATCCTTCATTGTAATATTTTTAACATTATTCCGAGGGTTATACGGATGAAACATATGAATTCAAAATGAATACTATTATATGAAAATAATAGTTTAAATTAGGGTACAAGCACGACCTTATATTAAATACATACTTATACAGAAACTTAAGACAAAGTTGCAACTTTACATTTTTAAATGTAACCCATTTATTAACACCAATTACATTTCATTAATTGGCTCCCTATTAAATCGATATTGTTGCTATTATCACAAATATAACACACTAATTGAACGCAAGTTAAATCAAATTTGTCCCTTTGACTCCTCCCTTTTGTTAAAACCTATCGATGGTAATTTAATTGATGGAAACATAATGATATAACCAGGCCAAAGGGTGTTCCCTCCTTGAAATGCAAGCTTGTTGATGGACAAAACCACAGAAACATATTGCTGAAGGGCCCACACGTTTGAGGCTGGGTTGGCTGTGACCAAAAGGGGACCGGACCGTCCACTCAGTTTACCCTTGCCTCGGAAATTGAGCCACCTAAGCAATTGTCAATTAAATTCCGCTCCTGTTGTGGCTGCTATAAATGCCAAGACACGTTCACAGCGGTGGTGGAAATTTCAATAGCTTCACACCGCCGCACTCTGTCGCCCTTGCCCTCCCTGGAAAATCGCACCCATCTGCTGCTCCATGGACGCGTCTCTAATTTGCATAAAAAGGTGAGATTGTGCACACCCTCCCTTATTTTTGGCCACTGGCAAAATGGCAACCAACTGTTGCATGAGCTGCCAAAAAGGGGTAAACACACCAGAGGCCTTGCAACCCTCCATTTGGCATTGATTAAATTTTATAATTTTAACGCACAATTTCCCCGATAAATTTCATTGGTGGAAAGAGGCAAATGATTTGTGCTGAAATGTTTGTTTTCTGCCCAGGGAAATCCCTTCACAAATGGAATAAATTAGTCATTTATCAGCGTTTTGTTTTGTGTGCCACCCCAAAAATAATTTACAATATTATTTCCAACAAAACGGTTTTGTATTTTGGCACGTTTTCCAATCATCCATGTTGCATGATTTAAATAGCTTTTGAATAATTTAAATGTGCCGCTATTCTTATGGGTTATTATACATTTATATTTACAAATCTAATGGAAGATTATTAAAAATGTATGAACTTAAAAAAGAGTAGTAAAATTTAAATTTAAAATGGATTGAAATCCCTAATTTTTTGTCAATTCAATTGCCAAGCTTCCCTGTTCTGTGAACCAATATTTATGCAAGTGTCGATTTGAATTTGAAATGGCTAAAAATGTGACTCACTTGAGCATCTAGTTGTAACCCATTCAAACATTTAATTTTCTCTTTTATTTGGAGAGAAACCGAAATTTAATTTCCTAATTGAATGGTTTGCTCGTGCTCCTCCCTCCTCTTCCATGCCAATGGCTTGGCTCTGTCTTCCTCACATTCTGCCCCCTCTTGCCCTCTCTGTTTTTGCCAATACCAATTTAATTGAAAATTTATCAGTTTCATTTGCATATGGTTGGGGTTCTCGTTTTCCTGAAAATGACATTCCTCCATGCATTTGTGGACCTTTTGAACGGCAAAAGCCAACAAATTTCCAACGCACACTCAACTTTTATAACTTCTCTGGCCCAGAATTTTGAATTTCTCTTTTGCTTTCCTTTTTTTTTTTTTATCATCTTGTGCAATTTCAAGTTCTTGTTGTGAAATGAAATTTAAGGTTGATTGCGCATCTTTGGGAATTTTTGTGAGTTCTGACAAACATTTCGGAGGGAAGAGCAATGATTCTTGTTGGGCATACCCAATGGGCTTGTGGTTGAAAAATTATTACAATTAAATGAATTTAATATTTGAAGTGATTATTGAAGAATGTTTCAGGTATATATTTATAAATATATAAAATGTTATGAAGAAATGTATATAAATTTAGTTGAACTAAGAGGGAAAAGGTTGTACTTCTAAAAATACATGATTTTTCTTTATTATATATTTAATTCTTTGCGATTTCTTATTGTGGCTTTTACTTCCCACAATTAACCTTTCTTAATGCAGCTGCATTACGTTCCATTTTTTAATGACAACATCTTCGTCCCTTACATCCTTTTTCACTTGCAATTGACAACGTGAAAAGGTTCACATGCCATCGTTAAAATATTTGCGTTGGTTCCCTCCACATTCCCTCCTCACCACACACGCACAACACCCCCAGCTTGACACACACACATGGCCAACATTAACTGTCAGTGTCGTACTTTGTCGCTTAATTGAGAATGTCAATGTGTGTGGGTGTCGCTCGCTTATTAATTTATTTTTATGTTTAATAACAGGCGCATTTTGCGTGGCGCCATTGCAGCGCTGACGCCCAACAAAAAAAAAAAAAAAGAGCAGAAGATAAACCACCGTCAACTCATAACAATAGCACCACAAAGGGGTTGTAAATTAAACTAAGTTGGCATGCGCCACCCTGCCGCCTCGTCATTATCTGTGACGCATTTTGATAGGGTTATTTATCGGATGTCAATAGTGCAGAAATGGCTTCATAAATCTATCGCAATTTCAGCGGAATAATTTCGGTGCTGTGATCACGTGGCTCTCTATGTTTATAGGTACATTCTGTATATATTTTCTACCATTTAATCCTTGAAAGGATACCTTCCCTTATGGTTAAGTTAATAACCTTAATATACCTCATAATTGTATAAATATTATTTTATTAACTGCATGTGCGTTTCCCTGTCTTAAATGCTGGAAAACAATTAAAGCCTTGCGGGACAATAAGCCAGTTCTGGGGGGGATTATGCATATCGTTAGCTTGGCTCCCTCGCCTCATTCGGCGGTCGTTTAATTAATAGCAAGCTGATTAATTAGTATTTGTGTGTGATATCCCTGCACCGCAAAGGGAGACCGGATCGGAGTTGACCGCACCGGAGGGCTATTTCTGGAGTTCGAGTGTCGCATTTTCCCGGTTTAAACAGCGGCAATTGCATTATTTCCATCTACATGCCATGCAGATGCTGTTGCAGATGCAGCCCAGGCAAGGGCAATGGTCGTTTGGCAATGCAAAATGGCCATTAATTTCATTAGTTGATTGTCGTCGTCATGGCAATTCCCTTTGTGGATTTTATAATTGCCCGAACCGCATGGCGGTCGAAAAAGTGGAATATAGGGGCTTGCACTAAGTGGAATTACGGTGCACATGGTGCTTGTCTGGCAAAAATTGATTGGAGTGAGTGTGAAAATTGTGAAATTCTGTTTTGTTTTGCGGCTGTTATCAATCGACAATTCCCTCTTACAACTTTCAAACATTAATTGCAGAGAATTGAATGGCGGAATGTTGTAAATAACCAAGTTGTGAACATTTATTTCGGCAATATAATTTTTGCAAATTTGCAAATTTGTCAATTTAAGTGATGAAACACAGAGGTTCTAATAATTTTCCTTATCGGATTCCTCTTTTATTATTTATTGGCCCCGAAACACATATTGTTTTCGCATATCCATCAAATAAAATCAATTTATTTCCAAGCATGTGAAAGCACGTGGCAAGGTTTTGTCCCTAGCCATGGGATTCCTTTCTTAACCGCCTCGAACACTCATCTTTTTTCTTTTAGCTACCTTTTTGCTTCCGCTTTGGATTTCCTCTCAACCAATCGCTTTGCTGCAATCGAAACTTTTTAGATTACCCTCGACCCTCGTAGGGAGCGAAAAGACGGAGCAAAGGAGCACACACAAATTTTATATGGAATTATATTGCATTTTTATTACCCTACCGCATATATGTATGTATAAATTTTTTGTCAAAGCAGCCGCCGGGCACGTAACATTTTAAAAAACAATTTTGGCTTGATACAATTTCCTTGTATTATCACCAAAAATGTATGCAAACACAGGAAGAAGGCAGGCGACAAAGGGAAAGAAGAGGAACCGCAACGGAAGGCGAAATGATACAGGCGCCGCCCGTACCATGGGGCGTATGGGCGATTTTATTTGCATGCGTGCGCCTCAACGGTTGCCCTGCGGCTGCTTATCACTTTATATGTGCGGATGTGTCTGTATTTGGGAGGGAGTATGCCTGACTGTGTATGTTTGTGTTTGTGGGATATGGAATTGGGGGACTATGACTGTCTTTGTCTCGAAAGGCAATCAAAGGAGTAGTTCCGCATCACGTATACGCCACCGTGACACGGGGGAAATTCTAATAAGGTAATGGAAAGATATAAATATAAATCGTACATTAAAATGAAATTTAAAACTTTATTTATAAGGAAATTTGCTTTGTTTAATATTATATTTATTTAAATAATAGTGTTAAATGGTTATCTGGCAAATAGGCTAATTGATATTATTTTAAGTACATTTCTTGGCCAATAAAAATTACATAAAATATATTAAAGCATTTAATAAAGAATCCGGTGCTTAATTTTATTAATTTACATATTCCTTAGAACGTAAATTATTACAAAACCATAAATTTAATTCTATTATCAATAAGCCATCGCCATAATTTATTAAAATAACTTAACTTTATCTTAAACTAATAAAGCAAGCTCTTTAATGACCTTATAAATTCTGGTGCTTTATATAAACATATTTATATAATACATATTTACTTATGTAAAGGCAACACAAAGCGACAGGGCTGTAAATAATGTCTGGCGAATATCTTATCGAATATCTGGACGAGAGAACAGAGGATGTGTATGTACATATATTCAGCCGGAGGGGAAGTTTGTTGTTTATTGTCTGACAAGGTGGCGCCTTTAATGCGTTTTCATGCCTTATTTAAAATGATTTTCAGTTTACCACTGAGGAAATTGCTTTCATTTATTGCCTTTTGTTTTTTCCCTTTTCACGAACGACAATGCCAGGCGACGATTCCCCTTTATCTTGGCACCTGTTGCTCTGCTGAGGTAAATAATGTTTGAGGTGACTTCATTTTGATGCTCAATTAAATGCAAAAATTCCATAAAGGAAATCTCTTTCGAGCCGCACGAAAATTACATTTTCCGCAACGAGAAATGTGGGGGAGAGGGATAGGGAGTGGGAGGAGACCACAGAGTTAAAACTCAATATGTGCGAAGGGGCGAGACATTCAATTAATGGACTGGAATACATACACTCAGTTGAATTAGTGGCGAACGGCAAAAGACAAACATCAATGAGTGTGTGTGTGTGGTGTGAGTGAGTGAGTGAGGATGACAGATGGTGGCTGGATGGCGAGGGAATGAAAGCGAAAGGAGGCGGCCAATTTCCCGAACTCAAAAGAAACGCAAAGCCCAAGAAAACCGCCCTCGAGGCTCTCGAAGACAAAAGCGTAAAAGGAAAAAGTTCAACAACTCAAAAGGAAGCCCGGATTGAAGGAGGGACGGGGGCGGGATGACAGGATGGCAGGACGGAAGAGCATGACAGCTCAGCATATTCTGAAATGGAAATGGGTAGAGAGTACTCCTCGGTTCTTGGCAGGAATAAGAAATGGACACATACTAAGGAGTCATACATATGCAGGTACTAGGAAGGTCAGTAGAATAGAAGTCGTTGGCGAAGGGAAATGCTTTCAAAAGAAATTATAACTAATGGGGGCTAGAATAATATTATTATTTAATCAAATATTAAACTTAAAAAGGAAGTTTCATTCCCTCTGAAAATCCGTAACACCTATTCTTCTTAAATAAAAGAGTAAATAAATATCAATGCTAAGAATAAATATCTTTAAGCCATTTAAAATTGATTTATACAATTAAATGTTAAGATAAATTCTAATTTCGTTAACAAAATCTGTTTAAAAGAACTCTTAATATTTTTTCATAATTACCAGTACTATTTATTGTACCTTAGCTGTGCTTCACTTAACATTTCAATAAGCAAGACTTCTGAGTGCAATGATGTTGCATAAGTTGGCGATTAGGAGAATACAATCCAGATACACCAGAATACTTATATGTATATATATATAAACAGGCCGGAAGCGGAATCAATGTCAGTTTGACGCCCTTTGATGTTGTGGGCGTGCCCGGAGGCGAAAGTAAACTGAATCTTATGTGTAATTGAATGTGTGCCTGGTTGGCTGTGTGTGCTCAACTAAGCCGGCTAAGACGCCCTCGACTGTGTCTCGGATTGTTTAGCATAAGTTGCTTCTACATCCATTTTCCGTTGCCCCTCACCTCCATCAAATCGTTTCCCCTCACCATCTTACTGTTTATGCAAATGCGCTGGCACTTTATTGCTTTTATTTATGTAATTTGTAGCATCTTCTTGTCATTTACGAAGACAAACATTTGCATTTTCCAACTTAGTTCGAGTGGGAATTCCGCAAAATAGCGAAAACTTTGCGCTTGTTTTTTAATGGCATTTTCTGTGGGCAACTCAAAGGGATCTGGGGGATTTATTGTGGATGGAGAGCCGCAGAGTCCAACCAAAAAACGGAATTTCAAATATTCTAGGTCAAGTCAATTTATAGGCATGCAATGCAGGCGGCATATTTCTTTTATTTAAATAAATTTAAAGGGGTTTTCTTAAGTTAATTCGATTTGTGAGAGCTGGATGAACGGTTTGAAGGGTATATACTATATACTCGCATGTTATTGTCTAATAATATTTAAATTATAAATACTTTACCTATATTAGTAATATCTCATCTAATGCTCCCTACTAATGTATTATTAACCTTCGTTTCTTTACAGGTAAGCTTCCCCTAATGAATATAACCTCGACCTAAGTGAGTCCTTAAAGTAAACTTATTTATAAATGATTTAAAGGGAACCTTGCCCACTTCCTTTGATATATTTAACTCCCGCAGTCGTCACAGCATTTCAATTATATAAGAAAACTTTCTGCCAATTAGACGCCTCCTTTTTTATTCGCTACACACCCAAAATGGCCGCCGCAGACATATTTGTGCTAGTCAGCAAAACTGTTTAAAATGGAGCAGACGATGCGAAAGCGAAGCAGCAACAAGGGGGCGGGACAAAAAGGATAACATTCGGTGATAGAAAGCAGAGGGCAGGACACTAAAAAAACGGAAAGAAACAGATGGCAGTCAGACAAAGTAGACTGGCAGGACCAACCGACCTCCCATGGTTTTTATTGTTATTGCGGAGTGTGTGTGTGTGTTATCCCTTTTTGTCGCCAAGCCTTTTTGCTCTTCCGTCTGCGGATCCGGAATCTGAGACACAATCTGAAACAGAATCGCCGGCCCCAATCTGAATCTGAATTCAAGACCGACCGCCTGGAACCTCCGTTCTTCGTGGAGACCAGAGAAAGAGAGGCATCAATCACGTTTTTTCACGGACTTTGGGGGCCCAACACTTTGGTATTTCCACTTCATTTTTGTCGATTTCGTGGGCAATCAAGCGCAAATGCCCACGGTAAGCCTGAATCCACGGTGCGAGGCGAGGCGGCCCTGAATGGATGCCTCTCGTATTTATTAAGTCATGAAAGGGCGTGAAAACAATTCCGCTTTCCACTCCCACTTCTCATCAACGTGATCATCATCAACGGCATCATCATCATGAAATTGGCCATTTTGCTGCATTTTTCAGCCAGCCTTTTCGAGTACCCGGATCTGTGTAAATTCGCCTCGCTTTTATTCCCCATCTTAACCAATTTAATTTTCCGCATTTGATGTCCTATTTATGCTTCATTGAAGCCGTTTTAACCGTGTTTGCCCACAATGTGGATTGGGTTTGGGCTTCCTGGAAAATATTTTAGGAGGTGTACATACTGTGGTTATATATATGTCTCAATTTTTCATCCTCCAGACTTGATTGCTTCCTGTTGCGGCGTGAAGAAAAGCTGTGATAACGATTTATTAATTTTCCAGGAAGATATCGATGCCTCAACAAAAGAGCAATCCAAATAATTACAAAGGTAGACTGTGGTGAGGTTTTCAATCAAAATAAATATTTGATTTTAGGCTGAGAGGGTTCCCATAAATATAGACAAGTTTTGAAATGTTCGATGAACGGTTTTGATATTGGATTTATTAAGAGGAGTTCTCTGGAATATTGTTGCAATATATATATTTTCATTAGAATTCACTCTAGTGAATATATATCTTTCCTTGAAAAAACTTCCTCTCGTTAAATGACAGCCAGCGGTATCAGACGGAACAAGTCCAATTCGTGGCCCCGAAAAATTTCCGCAACATTTGCGCCCCCATGATAAAGAAACATTTTGCCAACTGACCGAAGGCATTTAAAGTTTTCTTTTTTGCATTTTCCAGTTTTCTCCCCTCGGTTCTTATTTCATTTTTTTGTTATTATTGTCACGACTTTTGCCCGGCTCATCTGGCATGTCCATCAGAATGGGAGCCCGAGGCGAGGCTGCGACTCTCATTAGTTGAACAACTGAATTTGCAGGGGGGGAACAAAACTTTACGGGAATCGGTGGGGACTATACTATATATAGATATAGATGGATAGATTGGATTCATGCCTTGGCATTTGGCTGAAGGGGAAAAGTTCTTCTTGCAGCCGAACGCATACTAAAAAGGCCACCAGCTTAAAATGGGGCTGAAAAAAAAATGACAAAAAGAGGCAAAGTTGCGCCAAATTGAATTCTGTGCAAAAAAAAAAAAAAAAATAAAAGAAGAAAAGTTTGAGAAAATCTTTTAATTCAATTGGCGCTGCGCTGAAAGCTTGGAACTTGCGTTAAATTATTGGCGTCTTGTTGTACTAGGCGTATACTTAATAATTTTCCATATTCCCCATCTTGGTTTTTTCGGCCTTTTTGCCATCGTTTTTGCCATCCGGAAGACGCAGATTTGCCTGCCAGTTGCAGCTGCTGCTACTTCTGTTGCTGGAGCGAAACGGAAATGAGAAGTCATGGGGCATTTATCCCTGAATCCAGGATCTCTCTTTTTCTCTACCTCCTCATCTCTGTGCCTTCTGAAGGGTTCTACTTTATTTTATTATTACGTTTCTTATTTTGGGTCCGGGTCGCTCTCTCCCACTCACATTTGCATATCAATTTGTTCGCATTCGTTCGTGCTTCGTTCGTTCTCTGCCGGCATTTTCCTATTTCCCCTATTCCGTTGCATGCTTTTGGGAGTCCTTGCCGAATAGTGCATTTTCCCATTGTGCTGGGCGAACGCAACGTAATCAGGCAAAAATCTGTCTAGCTTTTAGTTTTGTCTTCGCTCGGGGAGTTCTTACGGATTTTTCTGTTCTCTGGATTTTCAGGATACAACCGACGGAGGATATTCTAATATTTTAGTGCCTTGTTTATTTGCCATTCGGTGCTTTGTGTTTTGTTTGCTTATCGCTTCTGACAAATGGCATCTGGCTGGGGCGGATTTTTGCTATTCGGATTTTATGGAGATTCCACCGGGTGGCTCTCATCTAAATTTGTCTAATATTTATGACGCATAAATCTGCGGGGATTTAACTAGATTAAGTGCTACTGTCGAGTCTTGATTAATGTCAACAAAAGAGGCTCACAAAGTTTTGTTTACTTAACCAAACTTAATATTTAGTATGCCTCTCTAGGAAAAAACTATATTAAATTGTTTTAATACTTTATTTATTCCCTGTTTGCTGTATTTTGTTCAATTAGTCTCCCAATTTGCATGCAATATTTTATCCTCAGCGCACATATAAAAAACTTCTGCGTTATTTTTACCAATTTACCAAAGCCAAATTGTTACACAACAAAAATATAAATGATTGTCAGCTGGAAAAGGAAATAAAAACTGCTGGCGAAAAATCTGCAACTGCTAAATGGAAACTGTCGTTTGTTTTGACATTCCGCTAATAACTGAAAATTAGTGTTTCCCGCAGTCAGCGAGAATTGCAGCTCACAACAGAAATGGTATAAAAAAAGTGTGTTAAATGGAAAAAGAAAATAATAATAAAAATGGCCACGTAGCAATGGAGAAATAGTAGATGCTGTAAAGGGGAAAAAGTATGGAGTAAACACTGGGGGAAATTAGTAGTTGTGGATAAGTTTTCAAAGTAAATTCTAATAAAAGGTGAAACTTAGAGTATATTTTTTGGAGGGTATATAAATGGAGGTATATAAATGGAGGGAGATCTCTGAACATATTATTTTTAAAGCAATAAAATACATTTACATATGTGAAATATTTATTAAATAATGTAGAAATGTTGGTAATATATTAAAATACTACAGGTCTTTAATTTTAAACTCATTTTTTGTACTTTTCCATCTGCTTGTTACAGCTTGCGGCTTAGAGCGCAGCAAAGCTGCATTTAAAAATTGTTTACTTGTGCAATTTAGCCACTTATAGTGGTTGCCTGTTGGGTTTTTGTCGCACAATTTTTTTATTTTTTTTTTTTTGCATATGCATGAGCCCCGGATCTCCGCCAGGATAACTCGGCAATATGGCGACACTAAGCTCCGCACTCGAACAACACAATTGGCGCATTGAAGAGGCATTTGCGCGTTCGCTGAATCAGCATAAAAAACAAAAAAAAAAAACCGAATGCAACCAAGGAAAAGGGCTAAATCCCAGCCACAGTGCCAGTGCGATTATGAAGCATTGTGCAAATATTAAACTGCCAAGTGCACAGAGGCAGGGCTTACGGAAGACACTTAGCCAGCTAAGTCGTCTGATATTCCCTGAGCTGCTAACAAGCAATACCAGAAAATGGTCAACACTCACAGCAAAAACTATTTGTCATGCAAATGGCAAAAGGGAAAACAAGCGAAAAAGTTTTACCCAACGACAGCAACAACAAGAACTGGCAAATTGTTACAGGCGTAAACTTTCTAATTGTCTAAATTACATAGACACCGCACACCCACTCACACACGCAGACACACACCTACGACCTAATGAATGGGGGCCAACAGGGGAGGATGTTTTTTGGGTGTGGATTTCATAGGGTTTTCCACTGCGACCCTGACTGTTTGTTGTTGTTGTTGTTGTTATTGCGGCCAGCGGTGTGGAGCTTTGGCACAGCTTTGCAGCTTTTCGCTGTTAATTTTTATTGACACTGCCAGTTTGGTTTATTTTAGCAAAGTCCCCTTGTTTGCTCTATGTTTTGTTTGGCGAATTTACTGGATTGTTTATAGGCCTTCTCTGTAGTGCAGAGTGTAGTTTTTGCGGTATATTGTTTAGAGTAGATAAAGTTAAGGTAAATTATAAATATTATAAATTCTATATAGCATCGGGAAAGCTTCAAAAAGTACTTTTACCTTAAACGGTATCCAAAGTGTGCTGAATAATTTTATATAGTACAAATTTTATGTAGTAAAAAAGAGGTTTACACTGAATTTGGCATCTTAAAAATAGAATTTTATGCTTTCAGACAAATTTGAAAGGTTTTCAAATCCCGTAGTGTTTACTGTAGCTCGCTACATATATTTCTATCATTGATATAAAGTTCTTAAGCAGTTTCTATGCATTTACACAGAATTTAGCAACATTGCATGATTTTCGAAACCTTTTAAAGGGTTTTAAAAACGCTGAGTGTTTTCTGGAGTACTCTAGATATATTTTCCTTATTAATATAAAGTTTTTATGCATTTTCTATGCATTTTCCTCTTAAAAATATTTGTTTTTAGCCAAGAATTATCGTAAGCATCTTAAATGCAGCAATTATAATCGATTGCCTTTAAGTGCCATCCTTGGCTAGCAATTTCCATGATGTTATCGTAAAGTATAGATTCACAGCCTTGGCATGAATCCCGAGAAATGTTCTGCATATTTTTTGGGGCGTGCAAAATATATTAGCGCATTGAAAACTTTTATATGTATGCATGTGTGCTTTGTGGGCCTGTCATTTGCCACTTTTGGCACATTTGTTGTGTGCGTGAACTCTGTCGCGATGCCGCGCGCTGTTTCGCTCGACGGCCTTCGGGCCATCTCTTCCTACATACATACATATATATGTATGTAGGTATATCCCCCCTGCGAGCACTTGGCATAATAATGAAAAATTAATCGGCAAAAATCCGCACAAAAAGCATCCATTGCATACATTTCGGCGCCGAGCTTAATTGAAATGACGACAATCGTCGAACGGGCGCCGCCGCCATGCCGCCGAAAGGTGCAAGCGAGATGGATGAGGGGAGTAACAGAGAGAGGTAGATAGAGAGAGAGAGAGAGAGGGAGAGAAAGAGAAAGCGCACATAGACACGCATAAATTTTGCACAAACAAGCGAACAAGGTCCCTGAAAGTATGCAGCAAGTGGTGCATACTAATAACCTGCATGCTACAGAGAACAAAAATTCTATAAATATTATTTCATATTAAAAAGATTTTTGTTTATACTTTGATTTATTATTTTATTAATATAAATTCAATTTATATTTTTAATAACAAAAGAATGGATGTATGTATGTATGTGGATATTATCTCTCTAGTGAAGAACTCTTGCTTGTCTTGTTATTTTCTCTGAGTGAATCACTCTGTGTATTCGCTTGGGTCTGGTTTTTCGGTGGCAGCATTGGCCCCGCGGGTAACTGATGCTTAAACCATCAGCAGCTCTGGTTGGGTGTCCCGCCACCACTAGTTTTACCCCAATGGTTACCCTGCCATCGTCACCACTAGGCGATGACTCCATGTGGGATTATTCGCCAGATTCCTACTGCTGTTGCTGCTCTGCTCCCGTTTTTGTGTGCAACTGCAGTTGGCATCAAAAATTTTGCGCATATTAAGTTGTTGATTTGTTGATTTACACTTGGCTTCCTCAATTGCCAACTCCACGCAAAATTTAACCACAAAAACTGTGATTTAGCGAATGTAATGTGTCACCGACTGGATTTGGTGTAGGGAACACTGGGAAACTCCTTTAATTAAAAGTAATTAGAGACTTATTTATAGCCCAACAGTATTTCATATTTTTTCTAATTCATTAGCTCAGTCATTCCAGCGTGCTTTTCTTAGTAAATATCTTAAAAAGGTTTCCTTTTTTTACCAAGAGAGAAAGGAAGCAAAAAACTCTATTGTCATTAAAAAGATGGACTGAATGAGAAACATTTTCATTATCATTGTCAATGTTAATGTAGCCCGTCAAAGTGCAAAAAAAAATGCAGCAAAGAATGCCACTCGGCACCAACTCTCAACTCTCTTGTTTTCTGCCCTTTTTGCCAACAAGGACTTGCAGCTGCATCTCCTTCTACTTTTCCATCTCCAAGAGTTCCCCCGTATCATCTTCACCTTCGCCTCCATAATCATCATCATCATCATCATAATCGCTGGGCTGCTCACCTGTGTCGGTGTTGCATTACCCATCTGCATTTCCGCCAACTTGCAACTGTTGCAAGAAATTGCTGCTGCCACATCCTGTAGCAGACACTGACTTTTCTGGATGGCTTAATAGCTTTTCCCGGGCACAAAGAGTTTCCCAAGCGACTTGTTGAGTCCTGAGGAAGCTCACTAAATTTGTTGAAATCCGGCAGAGCAGCAAGATTATTAAACTTAACTTAATAGCGGCTGTGAATTTATGGGTTTAATGGCAATATTAAGGATTTAAGGTTGTTGTTTAAGTTAAACCTACTAATAATATTCTTCTAAGTATTCAGTTATTTAGCACTTAATGAAACTCGTTTATTAACAATTCCAAACATTATTTAATTAATTGTTCCCTTAATCTCTCAACCCTCAGGGTATTTTCACTTTCGGCTTACCTTTGTAAGTTGTATAAATTGAGCAAAAAATAAGTCATAATTGTGCATTGTTTTATATGAGCAGCAAACTGAAGTTGGATAATTCAGTAGAGTTGAGTGAGTCTTTGAGTGGAGCACACTGTCGGAGGAGAGTTGCCTCTTGCCACAAGCTCTTGCTCGCAGACCCTTCGTGCAAAGCCTTCCATCTCAATCCGTATTCGCAACCCTTTCCCAGTCAGATTGCACTTGAGGTAGGTGCTGCTGTTGTTTGCGGATGCCTTGAGGCGTTCTTTGTTTTGAACGAATTTTGAATGGACCTTTATTTTCGCATACTTTTAGGCGCTCGTTCGCCTCTTTTTTTCTGCCACCCGCCAGGTGCTTACATTAAGCGTTATTCAGACAGGTGAATGGCTGCTGGATGCAGCACCCACCGACATGTTTCCACCTGAAAAGGTAATTTCGCAAATGCAACGGCGAAGAAAGGCGAGTGTGGACAATGGGCGATGTGTGGAATGGAGGAGAGAGAAAAGCCCTTCCATCTACATGACACATGTTGGTGGGATCTCCGCTCATTCTTTTGGCCAGCCTTGGTCGTTTATCTTTCGCTTGGGCCGCAGCAAGTGACCATGCAAAATCAATTAATGCCAGCGAAGCACTCAAATTGCATTGCACACCGCAAGGCGTTTTCCCAGGCTTTTCCGCTGATGCCGCCGCCACTGCCGCCGCTCCCATTTTCCAGAGCTTCACTTAATGCGCATTCTTGTTTGCACATTAAAAAGCAATCCGAGACTCAAGCCGAAACGAAATATGCATACCTTGGCTTGGGATAATGTATATATAGTATATACGGCACATATATTATATATACTCACTCGTATCATGTGGCGCGCAAACAATGCGAAATAATTAAAATTCTGTTGGTCCGAAGAGCCAACAAGAGCGTTATCCTTGCATATATTTCGGGGGATTCGCCACCGCATGGAGGAGTAATAATAACATTACTTTCATCTCATTGTGTTGCTCAGGTAAATTTGTTCGTCCGGTATATGATTGATTGAGGCTTGAGATTTAATCGTAATGGGCATGGTAAACTTTTAATTTAATCTTTTTTATTCACTCTTGAATAAATATGCGATTATATATGGGTATACTTAATACGGTTATTGGAATTTAATTATCAGTGGTTTTAAGAAGTTGAAAATCTGGCTCGATTACTTTCTTTAAACTTAATTTAATTGTAACTACCTGACCTGATCAAAACTTCCCTTTTTTAATTTCTTAAACAAATATCATTTTTCGCTACTATCTTGCTTTGATATGACTGTACTTTCATATGCACTGATGACTTTTTAAGCCAATCCGAATGCACATCTGAACCTTTTGCCACAGCTACCATTTTTTACCACACCTAACTAGAAACTGTACTTTTTTGCTATCAGGCATCATAGGGACTGTACTTTTTTGCTGGCAGGCATCAAAGGTAAACCCAGAAGCTTCTGTTGACTTCGCCAAGCCTAACGCAAGCTGACAGTTCGCCTGGCCAATCCCCGATGCAAAGTCGCACACCATCAGCTGTCAAAGCCATTTTGGTGTGGCATGGCCTACTTGGTACAGTCACCGCAGTGCCAAATGGCAAATGGCGGTGCCATGTATGCAACACCTTTTGTTTGGCGATCGTGTGCTAATACGCTGTGAAAAAGTGCACCTCCTGACGACTCTACTCTTTCGCCTGACACTTTGCCATTTCTTTCTTTTCTTTTTTTCACTCCCGCATTTTGTTTGGCCAGGCCCCTTTCATTTTAGCCTTCTTTTTGGGCTTCAGCCGCTTTTCTGCGGGCGTTAACCGAGGCTGTTTTGTTGTTGACTTTGTGCTCCAGTTGCTGGTCGCGAAAAAAAAGAGAGCTGCAGGGGGTGACTTAGTGGGCGGTTTAGTGGCGACGAGTGCATATTTGCCTTTGTGCAACTATCATTAAACAAGCGAAGCCACCAGCAGAAAAGTGCAGAGAAAACTACACACCAGGCGCCATCATGGAAGCAGCTCACCTCAATCCACCACACGAAACACATTAAAAGCGAGGCCAAAAGACAAATACCTACACTCTCTCACATAAACAAAGCAACAAAGGAGCTGGTGATGGTGTGCGTTACTCCTTTTTCTTGAATACACATAAAACATAAATGAAGTTTTAACGAAACACATTTTTAAAATATTTAAAAGTGGCATGTGATTATAACCACCATGGTTTAGTGTGGCCATGCTTACTGCAGAAAAGAATAATACACCTTATATTACTTTATTTAACATTAAAAGAACACAAACAGTACGCCACTTTATATTAAGGTTATTATACACTGTAAAGAAACTAAAACAAAATTGTTTTAAACTTACTTTTAGTTCTTACATTTTACCTCAGTGTTATCTCCGCCTTTTGACTTCTCGCCTGCAGTTTTGTAGCCTTTTTAAGCTTCCAACTGCCGCAGCTTCATCTGCAGCTTCTTTTTTTTCTACAACAGGAGCAGGAGCAGTCGCTTCCTTGGCTTAATGTGTTCTGCAGCGGCTTCCCCGGCATCCTAACATCCCAGCAACCCGGGCATCCCGGTGTTCCAGGCATAGCTTTTAGCCCTTTCAGTCCTGCATTTGACATGGCATTTTGCATAGAGCGGCGATCCACAGGAACTAACAACACTCGCAGGGCTAACAACCACAAAGGATGGCAAAGCAGCAGCCAAGTGTCAGGCTGTTTGCCCAAAAAATGCCTCAAGGACTATTAAACCGATGCCTGGCATTGTCATCTCTCTATGCTCTGGTCTCTTATTTCCTTGCGTTTGTTTTCTTTCCTTTTTTTTTCCCTTCGTCCAGCTGCTTGTGGCTTAAGCAATTTAAGGATTTCTGTTGGCCATTTGAGTGATTTCTGATGGGTGTTGTGTGGACAGGCCTTGTTTGCAGAGTGAAAATAGATCAGTTTATGATGAAAAAAGCCTTGCGGATGTTATTCCGGTTTAGGTAAATTGCTCGGAATGCCAAAAGGAAGGCAACAAATGGCTGAAAGTCTTAAGCGTTGGGCTAACACGGGAAAAAAGGTGGAGGGTAAAGACCACAAAATATCAGAGGTGACCAGGACATGGGACTATAAGTTCCACTCGTGTATTAGTTGGTAAGATGTAGCTACAAGTTCGTCTTATATTTCTTTGTAACTACTAGAATTATTATAGAGACTTCAGAGAAACAAATAGTTCTCTTTTCTACGTAATACTAATAGCGTAAATTGAATATTTGTTAAGCTACGTTTAGAATATCAAGGATACTTTTATTTATTTATACTTAGGTTTGCTTTCAGGGAATGTTTTTTTTGTTAGTTTTTGCCAAGGTTACAAACTGTGACCTAACTAGTTTCAGCACTTTATTTGTTGACAAGCGCCTTCGACCCCAAAGGCCATCGCATCGGTTGTTCGCTCTGCACTTGCCCTGTTAAATGTAAAGGGAAACAACGCTTCAATTTGTCTCAAGTTGTCAAGTCGCGTTGTTGGTGTTTCAGCGCACTGCCATTTTTCTCGCCCAGCAACTTTCATCAGCCAACTAGTGCTGACTTTGACACCGTTTTCCACTTTTCGTTAGCATGTGAGCGGGATGTTGCCCAAGGAGCCCAAGGAGAGGAGCTGACGAAAGAAGCACGAGAATCCCTCCCACGCCTACGTTGACATGGCACTTATTTTCTTATTATTAAGTATACGCTTAGTGGGCCGGCGAAGGAGATGGCGATGCTGCAGCGGAAGTGCGCCAAGTAATGATTACTTTGTGTCTGCCACTGACAAATGCCGTCAGTCAAAGTCAGAGTCGAGGAGCATAAACGCAGGGACGCAGGACACTGTCAGCAGCAGTCCTAGGAGCACGAGATGGAGCAGAATCGGGGTGTTGACGATGACTCAATGCGGAAGAAAGTTCAAGCACAAAAGGTGCACAGTCAATGTAAAGGAGTCGCCGGTCGTCTGCTCCTTCTCCTTGTGCATTCATGTGCATTGGCTCTCGATGGGATCACCGAGGTGGAGTAGTATATTGACAGTCTATTTCATCGTACTGAAAGTGAGCTGTAAAGGCGGAATTAAAGAAAAGCACACAGCCAGTATTTAATAACTTATATAGTTTCAGTTTTTTTGGCATTCCCAGGAAATGTTCTTTTGAAGAACCTTTTGCATTCTTTTTTTTTTAGTTTGGCAGCTAGTTTGAAGGTTTGAAGTAAGTTGTTTGATAAGATAGCAATGAATTGTTCAGGTTAACCTGACCTTGTTTGACATTGAGTTATTGCAAATGTTGTCTGCAGGAAACTGCAAATTCTGCAAGCCTTCCGACATTTCGCTAGTTTTTAATAACATTAATGAGCTTGACACTTGAATTAAACAACAGAGTGAAAGAAGAGAGAGCCCCTATAGAAATCCATCCCAACTTTAATAGTTTTATATGCTTACTACGAGATCTGGAGCAGATTACGAGAAATCATTCCGTTCTGGTCGATTGATAGCCGGACCCACACAAAATTCAATTTCCTCTCCACTTAGCCATGATTACCATGGCCCGAACGTTGCACACCACCGTCGCTTCCGTCGCTGGCCGTCAAATCCGTCCAAACAACACATCACCATCATCGTCTCGATCCTCTCGGAACCCCCGACAATCCATCTCCTTGTGCTTGGCATTTCCGCTGTCACTCGCTTTAATTACGCTCCTCACTCCGGCTGGCTTTATGGCCGAGTGACTGGCCAAATCCAGAAATCCAAATCCCTCTATCAATAGATGAAATATGCCCGTGGATGCGACCGGCCTCTGGCCATCATCAGTCATGGGCATATTTTGACAGTGGCATTAGTCAGTGGCTGTACTAGGAAAAAAGTAGACCTACAACTGAGGAAGTCAACTATTTGGATATTACAAAGATTACAAATATTCTGTACTATATTTAAAATTGATTATATATCATGATTAATATGATTTTAAATCCCTTATATGTATATATTATATCTAATGAATTTCAAAGTTACGGCACACATGTAATTATTTTTGCAAAGTGTAGCTAGTAGAGTTCAGCAAAAATCTGCTTCAGCTTCGCGTTGATTCTCATTTGCAATCAAAACTTGTCCACGGGGTGACAATCAATGCGATACTGGCTCGTGGCCAGCCGTTTCCCTTCGGGACATAATACTGAACTTCGATTTGGCACTGGCTGTCAATATGGGAAAGGCCAGGGCCTTCACCAACGATGCAAAATGGCAATCAATATCTTTCTTCTCTTTTTTATTTTGCCCATCCAATTAATGGGTGATAATAGTTCCCTATGTGCATATTTGGGCTTTTTGTCACTCTTCGTAATAAGCCAAAAAGTTTTGTGGTCGAGTGATTTCTTTTTTGCCAAACCAAATTGGATGTGTCAGTTGCAGGCAATTTGTTAGCCTAATTGGCTTACGGAAGGAAGGAAAAAGCCTGCCTGACAAATTTTGGGTAATTATCGTTCTTATCGAACCTTTTGTAATAAACACAGCAAAAGCTTATAGCAAAATACTTAGTATTTTTTATTTATTTTATAACTATTATACGTACATTTAGTATCCCATATTTAAAAAGGCACCAAGACAGCAAAAAAGAATTTTAAAATGTGGTTAAAATTTGTAGCGTTTCTTGTTGTGTCTTTTTTGTTTCGGTATCAGCTGTCTGCCGCTTATCAAAGTCTGCAGTGCCAAATATAAAATAAGCGGAATTCAATAGAAGATACGAAGTGTGTCTGAGAGATATAGACACGTGTCGTCGTATAAATAGCCTAGGATTGTAAAACATAAAACGGAAGGTTACATTATGATTCGTGAGATAATTTTAAATATTGTGTAGGCAAAAAAAAAACAAAGAAAATGAAAGCAACAGAAAGGAAACATTGTGAATAAATATATCTATCTCCCGCACATAGGTGCCGTCGAAATGACTTCCGAGAATTTCGATAAGATGATTATCTATGGTACTCTCAAATTCCCATTCGCCATATACTAGACAATTTCTCGTTACTACTTGATGTCATATTAATTAGTATTTCATTTTGTGAAATATAATAAAAGTAAATAAAAAAGCTAACATTTTTAGTTTTAATGTTTAATTACTTCAATAAGATGTTGAATACCATTTCTTATATAAAAATTGTGCTTTAATAAATTAATTTTTTTGGTAAGTGAGCACATAAATAAACAATACAATATTTTAATTTGATTGAAATATTTTATGTTGTTTATATTATGATATCCTTTCAACAAGCCTAGAAAGGCTATACATTTTTGAAGTATGGCGAGAGCACGTTTGATTGCGATAACGACTAGAGAGATACTGATCTTGTTAATAATTCCGTATCTATGAGCAAATTTCGTTAGCTAATTTGGTAATGAGTTTTTTGGTAAATTAAAACATTTTTTAACGGTATAAATAACGATGGCGGTAACTTGCAATGGTCACAGTACCTTCTCAGTCTGAGAACAGTGAACTTCAACCATCTGCAGACATGAGGAATATTTACGGTAAACGAACTTCAAAAAAGCCTTCAGTCGGAAGCTAATGAATCCACTTTGGTTCCACAGCTTTTGCCCTGCTGCTCATTGCAGTCGCTGCAAGCACCGCCAGCGGTGCCAGCGTTCCTAGCCAGAATGAGTTCTTGTGCCGCAACAAGGCCAATGGAATTCGTGCCCTGGTGCCCGGCAGTTGCTCTAGGTTCTACGAGTGCCAGAACGGCATTGCCACGGAATACTCCTGTCCACAGTTCTATGACTTCAAAACCCGTAGCTGCGTAGCTTACAATCCTGGCTGCACCGAGGGCGTCGTCGTAGCAAAGATTGAGAATTCCGCCCGGGATAGCGCCGAGCCCTGTAACGGGGTGATCACTACTACTCCGGCATGCACACCGCCCCCAACTAAGCCTCCATGTGCTGAAAAAACGACAACGACGCCAGCTACTCCTAATTGCGACACAACTACGACCACTACTACAACTAGTTCAACAACAACTCCTACAACGACTACTACTACTTGCTCGACAACAACAAGTACTACTACAACGACAACAACAACGACGACAACAACTACAACTTGCTCAACAACAACGTCAACAACAACGACCACAACAACTACTACAACAACCACTACTACAACTACTTGCTCAACAACAACAAGTACTACCACAACGACGACAACAACTACTACTACTACCACTACAACTACTTGCTCCACAACAACAAGTACTACCACAACGACGAC
>JAEIIG010034584.1:0-23814 GCA_018904695.1 Drosophila parvula
GGAAGAGGCCAAGGTGGCCAGCTCCATTAGCTCCAGCTCCAGCTGCGCCACAACGCCCACTACGACAAAGACTGTTAGCAATGGGATAGGAACGGGTAGGAGCATAACCGTGACCACCACCAGCTGCAGCACCAGCACAACCACAACCTGCAGCAGCACAACCACCAGCACGACGACTACCAGCACCAACAGCAGCAGCAGCAGCAGCAGCAATGGGGCGAAGGATCTGCCCAAGGCGATGATCAAGCCGAACGTCCTGACTCACGTCATCGATGGCTTCATCATCCAGGAGGCCAACGAGCCCTTTCCGGTCACCAGACAGCGCTATGCGGACAAGGACGTCGCCGATGAGCCGCCCAGTGAGTATCTCTACCATTCTTTTGGCATTCGAGCTCGGCTTATCTCCATTTCTCATCTCCATCCTGCAGAGAAAAAGGCGGCCATGCAAGAGGAGCTGAAGCCCAGCCCAGGCGTAGCGACCGCTACGGCCTCCGACATGGTAGCCTGCGAGCAGTGCGGCAAGTTGGAGCACAAGACGAAGCTCAAGCGAAAGCGCTTCTGCTCGCCAGGATGCGCCAGGCAGGCGAAGAACGGCAGCAACGGCCTGGGAACTGGGGGAATCGTTGGGGTGGACGCCATGGCGCTGGTGGACAAGCTGGACGAGGCCATGGCCGAGGAGAAGATGCAGACGGAGCAGGCTATTTCCGAGCCTCTGCCCATTCTGGCCACTCCAACGGAAGTCCAGCCGGTCATGTCTCTTCCCGTGATGGCAGCAGCGGCCCTCCCAGCTGCTCCACTTTCTTTGCCATTGCCGCTGCCCCTGCCGCTGGGACTGCCGTTGCCAGTGGGCATAACTGCTTCGGCTCCACTGCCAGCAGTGATTCCTGCCGCCAACTCCAGCTCCAGCATAAACGGCTTGGATCGCCCACCCATCTGCAGTTGGAGCGTGGAGGAGGTTAGCAATTTCATCAGGGAGCTGCCCGGCTGCCAGGACTACGTGGATGACTTTGTCCAACAGGAGATTGACGGACAGGCACTGCTGCTACTCAAGGAGAACCATCTGGTGCATGCCATGGGCATGAAACTGGGACCCGCACTCAAGATCGTGGCCAAGGTGGAGTCCATGAAGGAGGTGCCGCTACCTGCCGAGGCCAAGGAGGCCGCCGCGGCAGCACAATAGTGCCGGCAGGATGTGCCCGATAAGATGATGCTATCGCCCTCGTATTCCATCACACCGCCACCTTATTCGCCGTGGCCAAGTCTGCCGGCATCCGCATCCGTGCCTGCCAGCACTCCGCCGGAGTCCGAGGACAGCAGCGGCGGCAGCCACCTGTGCTTCGACCTGACGACGCGCCTCTGCCACGACCTCAAGCTAGAGGAGGACCGGGTTTAACCAGGTCTGTCGGTTTGCTACCAGGAGAATCTGATTCGCCTGGACCGAAGCGAATCGAAGCATTTTTGTACGTAATCTAAAGTTAATCCAAAATCGAAGGAGTTGGCTTTTGTCATAGTTAAGATAAAGCATAGACTGCCCTCACGGTCATCAGTCATCATCATCATCATCATCCCTGCATACATTGGACACGTTAGACTAGCATTTGTGTGAGTAAGACCGTACGAACGCTGACACTATCGGTGTGAGCAGAGCTCGGGCAGCGAAACTTGCAGACTCGCGCCGTCTATCTGTAAGGCATCGCTGCTGCACAGACATGCCCACCAACTCCTTTAGGGCGCTCACGTATTTATTTGGAGAAAAAATGGAGAGGAAATCACTTAATTTAGTTGTAAGCTGGCAAGATATTAAATATATATATAAATAATATATATATTTGACTAGTTAGGATTACAACCTGAGCCTGAAGTAATTCCTAAGCAAAACTGAAATGTATAAAACTAGACACTAGACACTTCATTTAATTACTGAGTGAGGTAAGAACCGTATTTATAAATTAATTTAGAAGGTGCGCTCGCTACGAATATTTACATAGCACACAGGCGCGACTACATACATAATTATAAATAATAGGATATATATAATATTTAAAATTTTTTTCAACTTCGGTGTGTATACTTTTTTTTACAACCCTTTTTTTTTACTAATGCTTAATGAAATATTAAAAGAATGAACTCACTGCATAGTGTTTAATAGATGTGAAAGAGAAAGTTCGAGCGAGTTTTATTTGGGGTCTTGGGGGTCGGCATTTATTTATTTTTATTACTACCTGTAGGTAGTATTGGATTAATTATTAAAAGTAAGTGGAGTTAAATGCCACGCCAATGAAATTACGGTTACAGAATTTCGTCTTTGTTATCGGACTATCATTTTACGCCAGCTTCCTGTTGGAGGAAAGCGAACTTCTTTTTCGCTTCAGGAATTGGTAGTGTTGACGGATTATGTTAAACTATGGACGTGGTGTTGTAGATCTCCATGTTATCTATCCATGGCCTTCGCTGCCTGGTCTGTATTTGATGAGAAGAGGAAACCATCCTTCTTGTATTGTGGATCCAGTATAGTTGCTCTGAGACCCGTCCTGACTGTGTTCTGGCATACTAGCTTTTAAGTTTTCCAAAAAAAGATATCTACCATATTTTCAGGCCACAAATAAGAGAAGTGATCAAAGCCATTTTTTCTTACTTGGCAATTTAAACAGAGGATCCACGAAAATCGATGTTTCCAGAAAAACATCGATGTCGATTTTCGATTTTCGGCAACATCGATACCATTCAATTATGTTAAATTGTTTTCTTTTTCAGCATTAACGCTTAGCTTATAAAATACGTTAAAACACTTAAGAATGCCAAAGGACTATCGGCAGAAGATTGGGGATGCGTGGCTTAAAATGGATCAAGGCTGGGGCACGTAGAAACGGCCCTTAAAAGGATTAAGGACTGCTTACCCCCGTACAGAGACAGACTACTGGTACTACTGCTACTCTCGTGGATCGTCGGACCTGTTACGGTGTCACCTCTCTACTCATGCTTATCAATGGAGCTATTGACCCCTCAGCCATTCGAAATTCTATCCACTGGAGGATGCCCTAGAGACCTTTTCGGAACTTTCGTCCGTTTGCAGACTGTTTCCGTTATGCCGCATTCCGTGTCCTTTGTGATAACTACAATAATCTGTATCACTTAGTATTCCTTAAGTGTTTCGATTAGGCGAAATTCCGCAAGCTCATGAAATTCCTATCCTACCCGTTGTAATTTCTGCTAATATATACATAAGTATATTTATACATAGGTATTTCAAAAATCTTTAATGAGCAGACCCTTGCTCTTAATAATAAAATAATAAATGGAAACATGGACAGCTTTCGAAATATGTAATACTTGTAATATGGTTTATTCAATAATATATATTTCCTTTGCTTTCAAATATGCAGACACAAAAATGTAGAATATATCTCAATATTGTTATTATCTGTATTATGTTTCGAACAGCTATGCCTCTTAAGGTTTCGGTTGTCGGTTTTCGGTTTTCGATTTAATTTTTTTAAAACTTGTTCTGTTTTAAATTTCGTTTGTTTTTGTTTTGTTTTGTTTTGTTTCGCATTGATTTACATAGTACAAATAGATTTGCTTTAACATTTACAACGAGGTTCATCTATAACATATTTGGTGTTTGTCTGACTTTTGTCTGATGCTCATACGATCGTCGGCTTGTTTTGAGTTCCATTTGATTCTTACGATCTAAAGCTACAAAAAACGTTTCTCGTGTTCCGTTCCGTCATCGTGGGCTTGTTTACCATTTTGTTCTCTGGTTGGGTTCTATAACCTATAAGTGTTTGCAATCTGCAGCCCCAAATCTTCAATCTTCCATCTCGAATCTCGGACCCAAATCGTCATCGTTCAACAATATTCGATAGGTATTCTACACATATATGTATGTATGTATATGTATCTAATGCCCGTTGGCCGATTAATATTTGTTCTTGTATGCAAAGAGAACTACTTAATTGCAGTGTAATCGCTATACGTCATACTTCTGACACCCTACTACTGACCTCTTCTTTGTGTATATATAGATAGATTTTCAATTTTAAACGTTCTTTTTGAATTCAATGGGAAATTGCGCTTTGTCTTCACTAAATATATATATATATATCTGTATATATGTATATATTTATAATCCATATATACTAATGCAGTGTGCATATGGTACAATAACACTTGTATTTTGCAAATTGGCAACATTCGAACAAAGAAAACGTTACCTCATATTCAGTTTTTTTGGTTTTTTGTGCGCAATATTAAGACCGCACCGAGGCTTCTTTCTAAAAATCGAATAACTTTTAATATGAGATTATGAACACGGGGTGAGGTTGCATCTTGCGGTTAGCTTATAGTCGTACTTGGGTTGACTGTACTTGGGGAATGTGGTGGGTTGAGGGTATATGGGATACGGAATGGGTGCGGAGGGGAGGCTTGAGGTTTGAGGTCTCTCTGGTGCAATCCGAGTCTCACCCGCGAAGACGTTGCGATCGTCATTTAAAGTAAGTAAGTCACTTAAGCGATTTCCTTTTGGTGTTTTGTGGTTATTACTATGGATAGTTGGTGTCTGGTTTACGTAAGTAGAGATATTGATTCTCTCTCGCCTATATAATATATATATATATATTATATATTGTAGTTAATATTGTATAAATATTAATTAAATTTAAAGCGTTTTCTTGCTCACTGGCTGTTGTTGGTGTTTACTCCACATCTCCTACATACATATGTATGCCTATATTTTGATTTCTGTTCACTCTTATTGATTTTAACATCGTTGTTTATGTTTATATTTAGGTTTGTGTTCTTATTTCGTATTTTAATTATAAGATTTGGTAGTTGGTGTTGCTTGTTGTGACGTTTGATGAGGCCTTTTGTGAAGAGGCATTATGTGTTGGCTTTCGCTGGTTTGGCTTTGGCTGCTTTCCTGGAACATCTCCGCCTTCCTCCTCTATCTTCTCCAGCTTCCAGATCATTCTTGTGCGTATCCGTATCCGTATCCGTGTCCGTATCCGTATTGGTATTCGATTCCCACCTCTCTCTATCTATGCTATAGAAAAATTCAACACGATTTTATCGTTGGGACCCCGCCCACAATGGTGGGGTCAATGATGCTCAATGATCAAAAACAAATTTAATCCGCATTGGGACTCACGCGAAGCCAGGCTTCGACATGCTACATTTGAAATATTCGTATTTATAGGCTAACTATGTATACATATATGTACATATATATGTATGTATAAAGTACTAGATCACGCACTTACATACACCTTCTTCTTCTCTCCTATCCTCGCTCTCCATCTGTATCCTTCGCCCCTCCTCCAACTGCTCCAACTCACTCGCTCCACAGATTCTAGTGACACAGAGAGAGCTGGTTCTAGAGATGGTGGAAGATCGTGGCTCAGGGGTTAGTTAATCGTTAATCATTCATTAATCGTTAATCGTTAATCAGTAAGATTTGAGTGGGTGGGGTGAACACATGAGTACTTATTGTTCTAGCCGGGAGACGGGGATCCTGCTCCGCCCTCTCCCTGTGTGCGCTCCTTCGATCAATGATTCTCCATTCGCGACGAGTCGTCTTGGTTCTTATCTAGGCATTTCGTTAAGGCTTATATGAGTTCTCTTGGCTTGTGTTTGTTATAGTTTGGTTTTGGGCGGGGTGCGGGTGTTTGTTCTTTCGGTTCGGATATCATGTGGCATACATAGGGTGTGGATTTAGGTTTGATTCTGGTTCTCAATTCACAACACTCATAAAGCAAAGAAGGGGCAAAAGGGGGGAACAAACATGCACCAGAAAACAAACATAAAAAATGGAAAATTGCGAATGGTAAAAGCTGAAAAACTGAAATTCAAATAGAAATTAAAATAAAATCAAGTGCTTCGTGGTATCGCATATAAAATATTTTATTTTTTATGTGTTAAATACAAATATAATTTGTGTTGCTATTGTTGTTTTCTCTTTAGTTTTTTTTTGTATTCGTTTTTTTTTGTTGTTTAGTTTTATTTTGTTTTGCGTTTTTTTTTTCTTGTTTCGTTCGCAAGATCAAGATGAATAATAATAACAATTTAAAGCACTTACAAAAAGCATAAGGTAATAAAATATGATAAAGTAAGAATATATTTAAAATATACATATGTATGTATGTATGTGTATATGCATGGATTACGTCTCTTAAGCAATAATCTACATACATATAGTTACATCTGTATGTAGTTGTTGGGGCTTGTTGCTGTTGCTGCTGCTCTCTTTAAATTGTGAGTTCTTGAGTTATGTATGTATGTATGTATGTATATACATACATATATGTATTCATTCCTGTATATAAGGTATGGGTTATATTTTTATATTCTTATTCTCCTTTTTTTCGGGTTTTTATCTATGTATGTATGTGTACATTATTTTATAAATTTTTGTCATCGGTTTTCAAGGTACTGTGCTTATATATTGCATATAGAGTTTGATTTCGCTTCAGCGTTTGACATAATAATAATAATAATAATAATCTTACGATGTAAGGAACACACATACTCGGCACATATACACAGAAAGAGACCACAGAAGGTAATAAGACAGAGAGAGAGAGAGAGAGAGAAGAAAAGAGCAAGCACACGAAGCAATTATCAATAATTTCTAAATACAATATGTTGTTAAAAAAATCATTTAAAATGTAACACAATATGCCAAAGGCGTAAATAATTTACAATTTTAAAAACACATAGAATCACGAAGTAAGATACATACATACATACATATGTATGTACATAAATGTAGTGTCCAGAAGGAGGGGAAATATAGAGATTTGGATCCAGAGATATTGCACACACACACACACACACACACAGATCTTGTCCAGCTTCTGTTTTCTGCTATTCTACTTTTGTTTTTGGATCTTATTCTAGGGACGACACGCCTAAGCGTTTCATAGCTTTTCTACTTCTCGATTCTTATACATATGTTTTCATCTCGTTCTGTTCTGTTCTCATCTGTTCCGTTTCGTCTGGCGACTGCGCTCACATTTGCTCTCTTCTGCTCTGTTATCAGCTGTTGCGATCTGCTTACACCTCTGTTCACTTTATCTGTTCACGCTGTTACTCGAATCACAATCATCGCTTTTGTTTGTATTTCAATCGTTACGTGCTGTGGCTGCTACCATCCGTCGTTTCTCCATTTTCTTTCTTTCTTTCTTTTAATTCTGGTTTCCTTTTTTAGCCCCCCCGTTTGCATACCCCCATCGAATGGGTTTTCTCGCTTAAAGCTTCCGTTTTGCAATGAACACAGTTTTCCGACACAGTTTCGAGCGGCCTCCGAAAGTGGGTAGGGGAGCGTACAAAATCTTAAGAAACTCTATTTTTTGTTTGTTTTTTTTTTTTTGGCGGCGGCTCTGGTGCAGTTCCGCTCAGATTGTAATGCCTTAAACAACTATTACATAAATATGCCAGGGCTGGGGGGAGGGGGGTTTGGGTCTCAGGATTGGGAACACTTACAACATAAAGCGAGACGACGATAACTACATACATACATACAATACAATACAACTAAGCATTACTACAAAAAAAAAAATATACATACATATATAATATATAATATATAGATTTAAGATTAATAATAATAAAAAAAAAAATGATTTAGGGGGAGGTACGTACAACAGTAAAAACGGGGAGGCTGGGTTCTGGGTGCGGGTTCGGGTAACGGGTAACGGGTAACGGGTAACAGTATCGGGCTTGTGGGCTGGGGGGGTTTCGGGGGGGGTGTGACTTGAATGAAAACCATTCGTTGTCTGTGTGCGTGTGGGTTTTCTGTTTCCGTCGGGATGTCAAGTGAAATTTGTTGCATATTTTCACCATTTTAGCATTTTTGCAGCTTCTCAGCATTTCGCTCACAGCTTCGCTGTGTCGTCGTTTTACTGCTTTTTATCGACTTAGAAATTCATTTGTCATGTTTTGCGCGGCGGTGTTGGTGGCGGCGCAGTTGCAGTTGCAGCAGCTGCTGCCGCTGCTGCCGCTGCTGCTTGCGGGGACATTGGTGCATGGCTCGGCTGCTGGCGCTGACCGATCATGTCTTTGGGAATGTTTTTGTATTTTGCTGAAAGATGACGGGAGTGGTGAGCAACTTGAGTATACCGGGCCGCGGACGCATCGGCGGCGCCGGCTGCGACGGCGTCGGCGTCGGCGACTTCGGCTGCGTTTGCTTACCTGCTCCCGAAGCAGGAGCAGGAGGAGTGGCCTGCTCCTCGCGCTGCTTCAGCGAGTCGCTGTAAAAGTTCGACTTGCGCGCGTTGCCCAGCCCCAAAGCGATACCGCCCCCCCTTAGGGCATTGACGTTACCGTTGCTGCTGCTGCTGTTGCTGCTGCTGCCGCCATTGCTGCCATTGCTGCTGCTACCGTTGCTGCTGCTGTTGTTGCTGCTACTGTAATCCTTGGTGCCGTTGGCCGCGGCGGCGGCGGCAGCGGCATTATTATTGTTGCAACCGCTGCTGGCACTGGTGGGTGGCAGTGGCGGCTGCTGCTTGGAGGCATGCTTGTTGCCACTGCTGCCCGTTGCGGACATCCCGAAGCCCATGCCCGCCGTATCCTGGCTGCCCGGAGCAGACGGCGCCTTACTGGATGCTAAACTTATGCTAGAAATTGCTGGTGGTATTGGAGATCTTTGTGAATCGTTGCCAATCTCGCCGGTGTACCTAGGGGAAGCAGAAATCAGACCTTTAGCTAATCGTTGCTTAAAAGGGGAAAAATGTCCGGCTGCCACTCACTTGATGTTGGTGTACTCGCGGCCAACCTGCAGGCTCTGCTCCTCGGCCCGCTTCCTGGCGATCAGCGTCTGGATGTAATGCTGTACCGCATAATAGACGAACTTGTACTGGGCCTCCGTCTGGACGAGACCGGAGCGCTGTGACCGAACCATCTGGATGGTGCGCTGAATGTCAATTTCGGTGTCCAAACCTACAGAGAGAGAGAGGGGAACGTGAAAGGTTCAGTACAGATCGATGATAGCAGATCCGGAGCCTGTCCTTACCGTTGCGCACAATCTGATCTAGGATCATGTCGATCACAATGAAGGTGCCGGTGCGTCCAATGCCTGCTGAGCAGTGCACACAGATGGGACCCTGCGGAAGAGCAATCACTTTGTTACATTTTCTGGAAACTCACGTTTCGGTGGCAACTTACCGGCTTCTCGCCCGCCTGGGTCAGGTTGCCCTGGCGCGTGTTCACGTCCTGCAGGAAATTAAGCACGCAGCCGGGATCCGTGGGTACGCCGTGATCAGGCCACACCTGGAAATGGTAGTGGTAGATGCGGCGCGCCGGCAACTCCCGCCAGGAGACGAGAAACTCGCGCAGCGTATAGTCGCTGGTGGAGTTCTCCGAGACGCATTGAATGCGCGCCGGCCCAAAGTGCTCCGTCTTGCCCTCGTCGGGCCAGTAGCGGGCGCACTTCTCCTTGCCGCGCTCGTACTCCTTCGTGGTCATTACAATGACGCGCGTATTCTCCTGCCAGACCATGTTCCAGAAGTCCGTCACGGTGTTCACCTGCTGCGTTAGCAGACATCCCTGCGTGGCGATGTATGTCTTGAACATTTCGCGCTCCCGTTCCCGTTCCCGCTCCGCCATGGACAGGGCACCGCCGGAGCCGTAGGGTGTCTCGCCCGAATGCTTCTTCAGCAGTCCGAGCCCCAGGCCCGTGAGGCAACCGGAGGCGCTCGAGCCGCCCGAGATTCCGGAGAGACCGGACAGGCTGGTGGGAGTACCGGGGCCGGTATGGCCATTGGCCAGGGAGCCCGTCGAGGGTGAGGACGAGGCCGAGGACTCGGTGCGCTTGTGCTTGCTCAGTGAGTCCGATTTGCGGCTGCAGGTGGCACAGTTGCTGTACGGCAGCGTAGCACTCTTCACCGCACACTGCACACAGGTCTTGTTCAGCAGCTGGCAGTTGGGGCAGTTCCGCTGCGTTTGGGCCGCGGTGCAGGCGGGGCACGACGGCACCGAGCTGTTCAGGCTCTCCGACGAGCTGCTCATGTTGTACAGGTCGCCATCGGTGGGCAATCGGATATAGTTGGCGTTGATGTATTCCGCCCCGGCCACGCCATGATCCACGTCCAGCAGCTTTACGCGCGTGTGGTCGTCTGAGGATGGAGGAGGAGATAACATTCGATTAGGATAAGGATACACAAATACTAAATGCAAAAAAGAGACGTTTCTTGATTTGGACAACGAAAACTACACGAAAATTCCCGATTTGTTTTATCTTTTAGACGTTAATGCACTGAGGTCAGTACACTCAAGTAGCCCAAGCACGTGCTTGTTAGTGTTAGGTGCTTACTGGGCGCGATAATAGCAAGTATAGGCCCCACACTCACATGGCAAAATGTTGCGGTAACGATTCTTTAGGCGGTTCTCCGACTTGTAGCCCTCGTTCCGCGAAAATGTGTCCCGACTGTCCTGCTGCAGCGACTCGAACTCCTCCCAGAATCCGCCCTGCAATCGTACGGAGTTTATTTTTATTGTTATCAGAGGTGGCCACAAAATAGAGCACGAGGAGCATTAACTCCCAGCTGGGACGGACACTCACCTTGACCAGCTGCTCAACGCGAGCATTGATGCCGGCCGCCGTTATCCGGGTGGCATTGAAGGGCTGTCGCAGATGCACCACCGTGCCACACGTCTCCACCATGGGATTACGCTTGTAGTGCTCGATTAGCTCCGACAGAGTTCCAAATGATTCGCCGCCACCAACGTCGTACTTCTTGTCCTGAAAATTAATAGGGATTTTAGATTAGATTATGGGATATATAGCCGCAGGGGTTCTCAGAAGTGATTTAAGAGATATATGTTTCCAGGGAATTCTGTTGTGAGTTCGAATTTTAGTGTTTTAGTTCTCGAACTTTACTTCAAATTTATGGGGAACTTCTGACAACAACTTTTTAGGTGGGATTGGGACTTAACCGACTATAGGAGTTAGTAAGTATTACAATGCGGGACACGAGTGCATAAGCAATGAATTCGATGGAGCGTCAAGAGATTAGCTAATAAAATCAAAAACGTGACTGCAATGTCAAATGCGAACAAAATGGGAAAAAGGCCAGCGAGACATGTAAATGGCATAATTGCAACCGCAAGCCGCAAATAGACGCGCGCATAGACACGGTAGTAGTAGTAGTAGTAGTAGTAGTAGTAGTAGAAGTATATGGTAATAATAAATGGTAAGTTATAAATGGAAATAGAATAATTAAAAGAAAAAAATCAATCAATTTTCTGGGAAATCACACTAAAAACTGGCAACGCACTGCTTGCACTGAGCTTTGGCTTCCATGGCAATGCAGCATTCCCACTTGATGTTACAGTTCAACTTTTTTTGGAAATCGAATAAAACAAGTTAATGCGACTTAAGCTAAATGTTATACGAATAATATTTTTAAATTATTATTATTAAGTTTATCTTTAGTTTATAATTATTGTTATATTTCTGTATTATCTGTATTCTGTATTATTGAAGTTAGAAACTTGTATGAAAGTATGCACTTTTTAATAATTAATTTTGTATTTCTTATATTTCTTTTGCTTTTTTTAGCATTGTCCAGTTTAATTTTGCATTTATAGAGGCCGGACTGTGGCGTTTTAGACACATTCAGCACACACACACACAACACATACACACACAACACACACACACTCGACTTCGGAGAGCCCCAAGGTCAGACGATGAGGAACTTTATGGGCAGTGCGACGACTTTGTTGCTATAAGCCAACTATTTTGCATTTACATTATGCACTTTTCAATAGGGAAATGGGGTTTTTTGTTACTGGACTTGGTTGGCGGCTGTTTGGGGGGTTAACCAGGAGCTATGGGCTTCAAAACTCACCTGCCATCGGATCATGACATGCGTTACTTTGTCATCCGTTCGAACGGAGAGAACGAAATCGCCGGGCTTGCTCTGAGATTCACGGACGAGGAACGAACCATTCTTGCCCCGCTCCAGGATCAATTTTTCCGCTTCCTTGCCGGAAAGATTGCCATGAAACCATCTGTAAGAGATGTAATAAGATAATTTAAAATTTAGTATATACTTACAAACATATGTATGTAGTATAATGCGATTAAGGTAATCCCTACATATGTCCTACATACATGTATCTAACGATTGATGGCGCACCCAACTGAAAGGTTTCTATGGGACTCACTCACTGACTAACTGACTGACTGACTGACTGGCAGGCTGGGTGACTGAGTGCGACTACGTGCGCGCTCGAAATGCAATTACAAACTATACGAGAAGCGCGCAAAAGCGCAAAATACTAGCACCAATTCCAATAAACAACAAAAAACAACAGCAGCAGCCACAACAACAACCAAATACAAACGGAATATAGGTACAGTGGAGCCTCTATAGTGAGAACTGTACATTTGTACATATTCTTAGACCCATTACAAAAAAGAATGTTAATCAAGAACATTAGATTTGAAATGGAAATCGATTGAAAAAACCTTACTTAGGTATGTATTATATATAATATGAATGAATATAGTCTATATATGCAGCTATATAATATAGGTTCCGATTTGGCTTCTTACCAATTATATACTAAAGGGAATAGAAAGCAGACTGCCTCAGAAATTTCAACAAGATAACTCAAAAACCTAAAAACGGACAGACGGACATGTCTAGATCGACTCGGCTGTTGATGCTGTATAAGTATATATGTATATATATATTTTATAGGGTTGGAAATAACTCATTTACTGCGTTACAAGCTTCCGACAAAAACAAGGGTATAAAAAGTAGCCCAGTATAAAGAAGTAGGTATAATTCGCCCCGTGAGCGTTTTAATCAAGTAAATGTTCCTCTTTCGGGGACGTTATATAATATAATATCTATTGTTATCTCTTTCTTGAGCATGTTTGTCTGAAACTGAAAGGGAAACGGAAAATGTTAAACGTCCTCAACAAGGCTGAAGAGACTACCTTGATATTATTGTATCATGCCATCATATAAATACAAATTATTAATAATAATAATCATAAATAGAGAACATTACTAAGTATTATTTGAATATGATTGAGCCCGCGAAATGAGGTAGTACTGTAGCAAGCAAATACACAAGCTAAAGTTGGAAGAAAACAGTCAGAAACAACACGGCTACGGCAATAGCAATTGCTTTTTTGCTTTTTCGCTTTTTGCTTTTTGCTTTTTTGCTTTTTGCTTTTCCAAATAGTATTGGCAATGCTGGTAGCAACAACACGCATACGCCCCGTGTGGAAAAGTGCAAGTTGAATCAAAGCCAGCTACTTGGGACTTGGGCCGGGACTTATAAGTCGACCCGTCCCGTCCGTCGTCCGTCGTTCGTCGTCTGTTGACTCGACTTGACAGACTTGAGACGTGGCGATTGCCATCGCCAATTGCACTTACGATGTGACATAGAAAAGCGTTAGCTAAAAATTAAGTTTACTAACTAATACAGCATAAAAACCGCGAAAAAAAATACGCACACACAACAAATTAAGCTTTGAGCCGTGATTAACCGCTTGACGAAGACACTTGACAAAAATTGTTAACAGCCCCAGAGACTGAAGTAGGTTGCCACCTTAATTAATTAATTGTTGTAAATTTTAAGGCTGATAATTGGAATTAACCATGTAATATTACCATACTTTGTATACAAATATAAAGTAACAAAAATAACAAAAATTCTTAGCTTTAGCTCTGTTTTGAGTTCAGAGATATATAATATATCTTATTCGGGTCTGTAGATCAGATTTATATCGATCTTGAGCCTGGAGTGTATTTCGCACTTCGACTTGCACGGCTCAATATTTCAGGGGTTTTGTTTTGCTTTGTTTGGCCTCCTATTTACTATTTTGCATAAATAACACTAACTTAAAAAACTCGCTTTGAATGCCATTATCGACCATGTGCTGGTGCTTCTTCTTCATCTCTTAGCCCGCTTTCGAGTTCGTCGCCACCGCAAAATAAAATAAAAAATAAATAAAAAAAAGAGAAGAGAATATACGGAGTTCGAGCTAAATCTAGAAAACAATTGACAACATTGAGAGCTGTCCTTAAGCCGGTTTCACTTCACCGCCTTTGGGGTCATAGATATCATAAAATATGTCATCGAGAGCGCGCAAATTTGGGTGTTGGGCTTTCAGCAGGTGACTCGATCTCGGACTCATGTTTTATTTATGCTGTATGCTGTACATACATATATGCTATCGGATATCCCCTCTACACGGAAAGCAACAAACTAATAGTAATGGATAGAAGTTTCTGATCACAAGACGTTCGCATATGAAAGCTTGTACAGCAGTAGGGGTCCTGTCTTGGGATAATGTATATTATATTTACTATATATATTTAACGAAAAAGATTTATGAAAATGAGTTATTTGGGTTCGTATGGGTTCACTTTATAATCTGTCCGAAAAAGAAGATATTGCACTAATTATGCTTAGAGTGACTAAGTAAAACTCACAGAGTCATCATTAAAAATGAGTTAAATGTATAAAAATATTATTACAATTACAATTACAATTAAATATATAAAAAGAAATAAAAAAAAACATTGAAGATATGGAAAGATCATACAAATATTAGGCGATTTGTATAATTCGTTGATATATGCGACTTTTCCAAGAGGATGGTTTTTTTTATATGATTTCTCTAATTTATATATTTAAATATTTCTTATACGAAATCATTCAATGCATTATTTTAGGAAGTTACCACAAAGGTATACCGATATACCGATTATATTGACAGTTTTTTAATATTTAACATCTTGCCTATCATAATTATGACAGACTGAGTTGAGCTTTTTTGTGCATATTAATTGAGTGTGTCAATATACATCTTCCGTGTGCGATAGTGTGTGCGTCTAACCTGGCTATTAATAGAAATTCATGTAGAAACAATTAACATTACATTAGAGCGTCGTGCATTTCAATGCTGCCTGTCTGTCTGTCTGTCTCTGTCTTCCCTTTCTGGACGGGCTGTTACAGATTCAAGGTGGCCCGAACCCGATCGCTTGGTAGTGATAAGAATGAGTTTATAAGTTTATTTTTAAACGGAAAAACGGAAGTTAAAAATCTATTACGAGCCGGTCGCGGTCTGCTTGCACGTAGGCAGGACACCACTGCTTGTGCACAGCATGCAAATGTCGCTTGAACTGCTTGCCAGAGGCAACTGTACCCCCGGTTAAATGTCATTAGAAAATCTTGCCGTAAAACAATAATTGCTTATTAATCAGTTAATTCTAAGAAATAATTTTGTGTGAGTGATAAAATGGAATAAACTTTGGTGATTAAGTGATCTTGTAACTATGACTGCTTAATACGTTCTATATAGACAGCTATTTCCGTTTAAAGCGACCAGGGCCAATATTTAAGAACTGCGCATTCTTTGCGATGATTCAACACATACTCGTATACAAAACTCGAGAGCTCTCGATATTTGCATAAGACAATTCACAGTTTTCGGACCACATCTATTAGCACATTTCGCATTTAGCCGATCGTTTATTTGCAATCATCCGGCAAGAGAGATCGTTTCGAAATTCGGGGACTCGCTGCCGTCTTGTTTGACCCCGTGAAATCGAGTTGAACTTGGCAATTATCATCGCCCCGAATCAAATCGGATCCGATTGCAACGTATCGATCATATATCCTTTGTGGAAGCCACTCAACCCAACTGTCTCCACCCATATTTCGGTGTTAATATTTAATTTTAGCACTGTGACGATAGCACGCACTCACAAATTATTTTTACGGCGCCATCCCTCGCTCCCTTTCGGCCCGATTTAATCGCGGGCGAGGCTACAAAAAAAAAAAAATCATCAACAGAAGCAGGCATTGCCTCCAAGGCGGGTACAGGGCGACGTCAGTGAAAATTTCACAACTTTTTGCATCATTTACAGTTACACTTACTTACAGTGCCGCCTGTGTTGTATTTGCACACGAAGGAAGCTGCGCGCCATTCATGAAAGCGCCGCCTAAGGTCAACAAACAGATTTACATGCATACGTACACATACGAGTGTTGAGTGGCGAGCATGTGCAACTTTTTTGTACACAAACCGATTCGGAATATTGTGCTTAGTGTGCAGTTCATATGTAAGGTTTTAATCGTTTTGGTTTGTCACAGGTTTATTTATTTTTTTGTGTGCCATCGCACCTGGAAAGGCGGCAGCAAAACGGGTCTGAGGTGGCCTGGGTTGCCTTCATTTAATTAACTTTTTCAAAACGGAAAGGCATCGAATGCGCTGCGCTGCTTACTCTAACCGCCCACGCATAAGCAGTGCATGGGTACAGTCTGCTCAAATCTCCAGAAGATCAAGCAGTATCAAACATTCGGATTTAACCAGGCTATCTTTTTATAATCAACCTTAAAATATAGATAGAATTGGAAACGGAGATCTTTCACGGTACTGGAAAAGTGTGGAAATGTTTCTGGCCAATATTTCCCCCATGTAATTGGGCCTTTCCACGGAGAGCATCTTGCAGTCGGCCACCTGCATAAATTTTCACAAATTAAAGCGTATTTATTCGATCAGCAGCACAAAAACGAATATTAATAATAACAACAAACACGGCACACAAGTTGATTTCGTTGTGCAATGACAAAAAAAAAAAAAGAAAAAACGGAAATATGCAAATCAGAAGGCAGCACACAGTCCCGCTCGAAAGCCATTACTCGAAATGTGATTTCATAAATTGTTTATCAGTCGAATGGGAATGGGAAAGGAAAACAAAGCCAGGGAGATCAATACAAAAAAAACAGCATCTTGGGGAGAGCTTCCCCATTGTTGACCTAGTGAAGTGACAAGTGACAGACGCGTGACTTGCCTTTAGCTCCGGAAATGAGAGAACGGAGATCGGAGCTATTGCCAAATCATTCCTGCATCAGTTGATACAACACGATCGATAATGGTTATATAGTAGGTGTAACTGTTTGAAGCTAAACTGTGCTTCAATAGATGAAAGATACGATCAAGAGCACTTATCAAATTATTCTAGTTAACAAGATTATCAACGCATGCACCTACAACCATATAATGAATGATTCGGATTCGATTCGGATTAACATTGGCCAAAAAGCGCGAGCCAAAAGCGACAAAAATTCCAACTCAAGCTGAACCAAAAGTCAAAGATAATTTATTGGCATTATGCCGCACACTGGCAGGCAGACTGGCAGATTCTTGGGAAATGTGCGAATCCGACTCGAGGCTTCTAAGGCTTGCGGGACAGCGGCCCACGCAAACAAACAAATAAACACACATGGCCCGTGGCAGACTAAAGACCCGAGATCGGTTGGCTGGAGCCGGAGGAATGTGGACATCCGAAACGTTGGCAAACAATCGGTAGAAGAGTCGCCAGATAATAATTCCGAGAGATACAATATGTCTGCGCTGCAGTGAATGTTTCCAGTTATCCAGTTCGGGTTCAGCAAGTGCGTAGTTCCCTCGAAATTATTCACCCAAACAACTCAATCGTCGTCTCACAGTTCTAAATGTAAAAATCAATAGGGAATTCGGCCTGACAATGAGTTAATTGAGTGAGGGGGTGATTTATACATAGGTATACCATATATGAGGCGATCTAAACAGGCCCATTTTGAAGCTGAAGCTGACGCTGACGCTGAAGTTGAAGCCCCCGCCGACATTCATTCATATTAGAATGTCAATTTACGACTTTTTTTCCTTTCCACGATTGCCCGTTTTTTGTTGTTGTTTTTCTTGGCGAATGTTTTGCGTAAATATTTACTCATTTTGCGTGGCAATTTTGAACACATGACAATTTCAGTTGTGTGCGGTGTTTTTTTTTTTGTGTTTTTTATATCAGCCATGATTGCCTCCCTTATTAGGGTTAATGCTAATGGGCAGGCACCAGATTGACTCCAGACTACGCTGTGGCTCGTTAGTGACCGGAACTGGTATACTATACATGTAGCTGTGTTCGGTGACAGAACAGTTTTTCTGATTCCGAGAAAGATCGGCTTTTTCAGATCTAGAGAAGCGAAAGGAGATAGTATTTGCCACTAGGCCTTAACATATTCTCCAGGGTATCAGCTAGTTCACTCTTTGAAACCTTAGTAATAATTCACACTTTGATAACAATTAACATTTAATTTCGCGCGTGTCCCAAATCATTTTTGTATATTATGTGTGTATATTTTTTTGTCTCTAGCTTTTTGATACAATTATTATTTATATGAACTTTGCTTTGATATTATTTTCAGGCACACTTTACCTATACTTTCTTTTATAGCGCCTACTAACACCTAACCCTAACAAGCACGTGCTTGGTGTCGCAAGGGCCACTTGAGTGTAGTAAGCACGTAGACTTAGGCTTAGGCAAGTAGGCCTTCGACTTTGGCTTGCAAGATTCTGGAACTCTGGGGATATTACCCAAAGCTCGCCAGCTCTCAGGGAGTTCCGCTTTTGGTGGGACTTACGTGTAGCCATGGAGCTGGACGCGCATGTTGGCCAGCAGGACCAGGGTGCTGGTGGAGCGGCTGGCTTCGCCAAAGGTCGCTGGGAACTGCGGCGGTGTGGCAGTCCACGAGGTGGGCGTGGCCGGATAGGAGGTATGCTGCATTAGCTGATGCAGCGACTCGGTGGACGTCGATGCGGACGCAGAGGATGTGGATCCTCCAGCAGCGCCGGTGGCGGTGGAGGGCTGGGCGGAAAGCGGGCGGCGTCGATGAAGGCGATTGTTGTTATTGTGGAAGGGATTATGGCTTTGGTTGTTGTTGTTGTGGCTCTTGGTAGCTGCTCCCCGGATTATCTGGGCCAGCTCGTCGTGGGTCATGCACGTTGGAGCAGGAGTAGGAGCTGTGGCGGGATGTGAGCTCTCCTGGTGAGCTGGCGGAGTGCGGCTGGTCTTTGCCTTCTGACTTTTGACCTTGGCCCTATCCTTGCACCTGTCCCGCTCCTTGCCGGAGCCATAATGGGCCTGGATGGCTCTCTCGTACTCGAAGTTGCGCTGCTTGTTGTACGCATTGTTGTTTACACTATTGTTATTATTATTATTGTTGTTGTTGTTGTTATTGTTATTACTAATGCTGTTGTTATTATTGTTGTAGACTTGTTTCTCTTGCAGCTTGTGGTTGACCACGCTGGACAGCTTCTCCAGACATTTGTTGAACAACATTTTTCCTTTAGATCACTCCAAATAAAAGAAAACAACAAAAAAAAATATTCCACTGCGGAAAAATGCGTCTTTCCCGATTATATTATATATATATTATATGTGTGTATACTTGGCGGATTGCTATTACTTATTTTATGTAACAACTTGCCCACACACAGCACAACACACAACACAACGCGACACACACACTAAAAATAAAAACAAGAATTCTTGTTTTTCGCCGCTGTTTGTTTTGTTTTCTATTTGCTATTTTATTGATCGCAGTTCAGGCTCGCGATTCAGGTGGATTATGTCTATAGAGTTTCTCAAATAGAGGACTGTTTACACCGTTTTTGTATTTTGTAGTTTGTATTTAATATTCTTTGTATTTTGTTTATTATTGCACAATTTTCTTGAGAGCCAACAGCAGTTTCTTCTCGTAGGACTTGACTTTGGCCACTGGGGTGATCGTGGTGATGGTGTTGTTGTTGCTGCTGCTGACCTTTGGTGTCGGTGGCTGCTCGTTGAGACGCGTTTGTGCCGCCATTAAATGCTCCAGGACAAATGTGGCCGAAGGCATTATTATTGAGTCTGTGTTTTACTTTTCGGAAATTCGCAAAAAATTACGTTATTACGAACTGCTTGCCACCAAGTGATCTGAAAGCCACTGCTTGCAGGCGGAGCTAAGCTGAGCTGCCCTGCTTGTTGTGTGCTAACCCGTTGGACCGCAACTCGAGAATGAAGCGCCAGCGGCCGCGTCTGAAGCTTTTTGCTCGGATTCTTGACGCCGTCTTCCCGCTCTCTCTCTCTCTCTCTCTCGCTGTCTGTCTCTCAGTCTCAGTCTTCTCGCTCTCCGTTCTGCTGGGTTCTCTGCTGTGGGTTGTTGCTTGGCGGTGCTTGGTGTTCTAAGCGCTGGGGTATGAATGAATCTTGTCTGGCTGTGGGCTGCGCTTTTTGCTTTTTAAATCCAGCCCAGCTACCGCCGTCGTCGCCGCAGCCGGCGTTCCGTTTAACCCTTCCTGCTACATCATCTTGGGGCGGGGGGTTTGTTTATGGGCTTTTTTTTTACTGTCCCTCCGGCAGATGCAAAGCGCACAGAATGAAAATATTGAAAAACAACAGACGTCATTGGGCGTGTGTACACTGCTTGCAATTTCCTGCGTATTAACTCCTGTCGCCGCACTGCTTTCACACACACTGCATACTAGCTTGCACTGCTTATCATTACGTCTGCTATCCCTCTCGTTGGACGTCATAGAGCAGTGGTGCCCAGACGCATGACACGAAAGACTAACATTTGTAGGAGTAAGATCATCGTGCTGTCTTTGCCGACGAACCCCTACACTCTCGGTGCAAGCAGAGACCTGGCACCGAAACTTGTAGACTCGCGAGTCTTTTTGCAGGGCATCACTGCCATAGAATAGAAAGTGAAAAGCTTTATTTTTTGCTTTTCACTCAACTTCGAACTCTGTACTAACAGACTTTTACTTTCGCAATAAAGTGTGCCCACCCTCCTCTCTATGCCTGTGAGTGATGACTGTACTCCAGGATGAATCATTGATTTCATCGCAATCAGAATCCGAATCATATAACATTTCGAAAAACAAACACACTGAAAATGAATTCCAATCCGAAAATGGCCATTTCGTGATATGAGTGTGTGTCGCGGGCTTGTAAGAAAAAAAAAAAAAAACCAACAAATAAAATAAATATAAATGCGAGAAGCAAAAAAGCGCTTTAAGCGCCGTCCGTTGCCTGCCTGCCACCGGAAATGAAACTGAAACCGAGCACAGCAACAAATGTGGGGGCCATCTAGGCAAGGAACCGGCAAGGCGGCGTCGAAGCGGTGACCAGGGGCTACCCAGATCCAATCCAAAGCTCTCTTACAGCGCAGCCGCAGACGTCAGAGGAGCGAACGTGTCCAGCATATATTTTTGGGCCATCTGAGTGGGCCGACGATGTGCGCCCGCCTGCGTACTGCTTACTGCTAGCTGCTAGCTGCTAGCAAGCTAACTGCGATCTTAGCGACGCGATACCTCAAGCCCCAACGCTGCCAAGCAGTGTTCAGTTCATTCCCAAATTTCGTCATTGGGTTTTCGTTGGAATCTTCACAGAACCGAAGCCGAAGCTGTAACCAACAAAATTGGTTGAAAAACAAAAGCGAAACTGCTGAGAGCATAAATCAGATGTGCGGGAAAATCCCGCAGCTACATTATGTAGAATTTGCATGCATCAATGCAAACAGGATGGTGACCAGACCAGATCCGATGGTAAACCACACTGGCGGGCGGGGCAAGAATATGAGATATATTGCAATTGCAATTGCAGTTGCACTTGCACTTGCTTTAGCACTTGCTTTTGCCATAAATCTGAGCCGAAAAGCTAGCATATACTCAAGTGAATACAAAAGAAGAATAAATATATACATACTCGTATATAGGATAAATACAAAATAAGAATGGAATCTCTTAAAAAACAGTTGAAAAACATGAATATGAATATGAAGCTGGGTGCGTGCCCAACCCTAAAAAATACAGTCCCCGACCGAATCCAAGCTCTACGACCTTGGCCATCCCGAAATCGGGACTGCGGCTGGAGAGACCGAACCCAAAAATGGGGGAGAGAGGAAGGAGGGTAGAGAAATAAACATAATTTATTGTTCATCATTTCTTGGCTCGCACTTAATATGCTATGAGTCGAAACATTAATTGTTCGCCATTCCGAATTCGGCACCGGGTTTCGCCTGCAATGGCAGCCCAATGGAGGCTGATGTGGCAGCCCCCAAAAAGCCCGGAGCGTGCCAATCCCCAAAAATGGGTTAGCCAGCCAATGGATCGAACTGATCTATGGACGTGTTAGCATTAAATCATTGCAACTGTTGGTTTATGGGCCATCATCATCTTGGGCTTTTGTGAATTTCAAATGTAGAATCGAAACTTTAGCAGCCCCACCCACAATACCTACGACTGTCATAACAAAATAAATAAATAGAAAATGGCAAGCAAGTCATCACATATTTAAGTTACTAAACACATTAATTATGATTTATATTTGGGAGGGTATCTATCTCAACAAAGGGAATCAATTGTTAACTACTTATTTATTTATTATTATTATTATTACATCTCACTAAATTAGTTGCCTTTTGTGGGCTGGGTGTGGGTGTGTTCTGCTCTATTCCCTATTTATTTTAAGGGTTAGATCTGGCAAAGGGGTTGGGCTAGGGCCAAGCCCAGTTTCACTTTACGATGGCCACTGATTTACGATAGGGGGGGTAGGGGGACTAACTACACTTCCTATGCTCCAAATACCTTAAATTATCGGTCCAAATTTACGATCATCGTTATCACACCTATATACATATTGGTTTGGAGCGATGACTACGTGAGTTCGATCATGCAACCAGGTCAGCTCTCCGACTGGCTCTGGATCTACAGAAATAGCCGGGGACTCACTCCCGGGTTTTCCCAGGGAGATTTTCCTTTCCACAGCTAATGGGGATGGGGAATCTTCCCTGTCCGGTTCGTTGGCCCCCCGACAATTTCGGTTTTCCTTGCCCTCCTCCCAACGATCCGTTTCGATCACAAGCCTCCCCATTTATTGCCGCCTCCTCGCTGTCTTTGTGGCTCTTTGTTTTGGCGAGGGATTTACCTGAATAAATAATCCAGGGAATTAAAGGGGAAGGGGGGGCAACGCAGAACGGACCCATTTGCCGTTCGTGCCGAGAGCTTTAAATTGTCGTGCGCGGAGCCGTTTGGGATGCCACCGAATTAATGATCGGGCGGGCATCTCGAATTGCGCACATTTACGTGCGTTTCAAATTTAATTTGGTTCATGGAAGTGTATATACCCGGACGAAAAGGGAAAGAACACTCGGATCTATTTATTAGTCTCAGTTTCCGACTGAATAATGTTTTACACAAATGCAGATTACAGTATAAAATCGATATATATAAATATGAAATCGATGTAGGCACAACCTTATTGATAAATCCCTATAATTCCACCTAAGCAGCTGTTTTTGTTGCATAAAATCATAGGAAGTACAGTTTTTGACAGCCTCTGCCCCCTTGATTAAGTTGTGCAATTAATATTCAATTGGTTTGTCAACAATTAAAGCGCCCGTCATGCTCCACAATCAATCTAACCCGAGCTGCTGGCTTATATAATGAGCGGTGAGCCCTAGAGTGCGAGTACGAGTACGAGTGCGAGTACGAGTACAGTTGTGCATCATTAAGCCAGCACTTATCGATTATAACTATCGACATACTGGTTCGGATGCATCCCTCGGGGGCCGGACGGATGTCATCATCGAGGGCACTGACAGAGAGTGGGTGTAAGAAGGTTAATGGAACAGGGCTGGGGATGGAGGAGGAGCTAAAGTACCTGCAGATGAGTACAATTTCATTTGATTTGCGTTATGTACAGGGAGAGAAAAGAAGGCATAACGACATCAACCCGATACGGAAATTAAGCAAACTTCATATACATATATAGTCTACGAATAAGTCTACGAACCTTTGGTAAATAAAGGGTTAGACTACTAGTTATGTCTGATTTATTTGAACTAGAAGTATTCAATATTTCAATTTTATGTATTAATATGTCACGTATTATCCTTTTTTTAAGGAGCTTAAAAGATTCAAGGTAGTTAATCTCCTATAATATTTGATGTAAGTGATATCATATCATATTGATAGGCTTAAGA
>JAEIIG010034591.1:0-16989 GCA_018904695.1 Drosophila parvula
GTCGGTCGAAATGTGTAAAAAATGTGTTATTGGGATTAAATCGTCAATCAAATTGATTTCATTATCAATTATCAGCCAATAAATTAAGATATGACCGAACGGCCATAGATACCGCTGCGATTTATCTATGAACATTTATGTAAACATTATTCGTTTGTTATCTAACGTGTTTCATTAATTAGAACCCATTTACCTTTGTATAGAAGCTGGTCAGTAGTGGCGGCGTTGTTGTAAAAATGATACCAATTACTCGGTACACTGAGCAACAAGTGTAAATAATTACGCGGTAAAATGTGTCACGATTTCCTCCAGGAAAAATATGATTGTTAGGGGCTCAATTAATTTCAATTACATATTTCTTTGGGTTTTCTGAGAACACATCAATCAAATAATCTACCAGAAATGTCACACCTGGTGACCAGTGTCTATATCACTTTGACAATATAAACCACAAAAGCTAACGGTCATTTATACGCATTTTTCCATCTGATAAAATGTGACGTGTCCTTGTGAAAGGGAAGGAAAATATTTGATTTATGATGAGTCGTAATCATTAGAGACCTTGACCACAACAAATCAATGTAATAATGCTTTTTGTGATACGCAATTCTTTGGCAAATTATTCATATTTACTATCAGCTGAACAATATCTCAAGTAGCCACTACCAAAAGCTCTGCCAAAAAATCCATTTGGGAACCTTAACGAAAAATATATAAAATCGATTTTTAAGCTTATAATTACGTCCAGTTTGGAGCTGACCAAATGCTGAAAATATTTTATCAAAAGTCAATATAAGGTGATCTCATTTTAGGAAATACTTTTTTTTATTATAGATAAAGGTAACTTAAGTAGTGTACTTAAATTAATTGTCCAACTATTTTAATGCCTACTTTAAGCTGGGTGACTAAAAGTTATTGTGTTTAGCTTAAATTTCAAAGTGAACTTGGGCACGTTCAAAGTGCGGGTATTAAACTAGAGTTACATCTAATTTTAGAATGTTTTTCTTGGGATTTCTTAGATAAAGATACATTTCCAGCTAAAAGTATTTTATGACTGAGATTTTCTTTATCAAAATTTAATAATATTTAACCTAAGCTTGGTATTATAGGTTCAGGCTCATTAAATTCTGGTTTATACGATATAAAAAATGTTTCAATGCTTCTGATTTAATTTTATACTTGTAAGAGATAAAGACTTACTCAAACAACTTATAAATCTAAGCCATCACTTACAGCGCTTCAAATGAAATATGTCCTTACTTAATTTATTAAATCATCAAAGTTTGCCTGCCTTTCATGAAGGTACTTTACACATTATGGTGAAACTTGAGTTGCTACATTAAATCAAAAGTCTGCAATCAGTATTTCCTGTTTTCATCGAAATCAGGAATCCCAGCAGAGGGTGGTCACCCTTATCGACCATCTTGATGGCGCCCCTAACACAATATATATGATTGTGTGTATATATAGCAAACAAATATAACGAAACCCTCAACTGGCAATTTCAATGTCATTTGTGATTCGAGTTCTTTTTTGGGTTTCCAACATCAATCCCACTTGGCAGTCAGTCAGTCAGTCGGTGAGCCAAACCACGTCCGAAATTCAGTCAGAAATTTGTCGTAACCGCAAAATGATTTTTGTCTCGATTTCTGGCTGCTCATTTTGTAGCTTTTCCCTTTTTATTTTTGACTTTTTTTATATCATATATTTGCATGTATGTAAATTTACTTTTTCAACTCTTTTATGTAGATGAACATTTATTATTTTGGCTGTGTGGGAGTGTATGTCTGTGGCCAAAAAGGGTCTGCACATGACGGAATACCGCCCGCAATGTTCTCCAAGCAAGATGATGAGCTTGGGCTGATGGGGAGCCTGAGAATTTCATGTGTAATGTTCCTTGAACTAAGCAAAATTGACTTTTGTAATTGAACACGTCAAGTTAAATTAGGTTTAGGATGAGGAATGTGGCTGAAATTTTAAAGGGCATCAGTTTGAACGAAAACTTGAATCTTAAAATTTAAGAAAACTACCCTTAAATGTAATGAAAAAGCCAAGGAAACGTTTCTAATACTTTCTTACTTGTAATAATTGATCTATTCACTTAAGAGAGTAAACTATGTAATTTTCCTGACTCACCCTTCAGATAATTCTCCAGTAGTCATGAAAATATAATTCTGTAATTGTAAATTCCAATTATATAAACCTGCATTCACATTGCAAACGTATTTCCAGCGTCACAGGTGCAGAAACAAAAGTCGTGCCAGTAAATAAACAATGTTCCGATATAAGCTTGAGTACTTGACTGCATAATGCCAATAAATATGGAATGACTTTGTTGAACGGCGCCCATGCAAATGTTGCCCCTATCTCTTCGAGGCCATTTAACTCGATAACAATGATAAAAAAAGTATGCCATCAACCTACCTGTTGGTCACTTGCTTGCATCCGCTTCTTTATTTAACAAAATCGCACAACGGAATAAATTCGAGCAGGGAATGAACAACCAAATTGTAAACTATTTTTGCTGCAACATGTTCACGGCAGTAAAAATAATTTACGGATGCAGGAAGAACATCTAAACGAATTTTGATTTTATTTTTTCGCTCGTAAACAGTCATTATTCAACTTAGCATCGGCGGAATTTCTATAAACTTGTGCATCTGCTGGGGCTAATAGGCATTTTACGTTATTTTCAGCCTTAAATTGGTCTGGCCGACAGATGCACTGGCTCTGTTTTTGGCCAAGTTAAATACTGTTTCCCACTTTGGCACAACGGATAATCGCCTTGAACCAGTTCGAGTGGCTTTCCACCGGTTCGTATTTTGCAGTTGCTGTTTTTGTTGTTGCCAGTCACTGATGCATTTTTCACAAATCAATTGAGTTTGATTTGTTTATAAATAATTTCGCCCTGTAACCGCGATGGCATTTTCCATATTCCATTGTGGCGCATGTTATCGATTTGCTGCAGAGAGTGTAACCTAAAAACGGACGGGCCAAAGTTCAGGAACCCGGAGAAACAATCAAATAGAGTTGACATTAATGGGCAGAAGAGTGACAGCAGGAACAACAAATTTCTTTAGTCTGCCTTTTGCTAAACAGTTTCAAAGTAAAATCGATTTGTGGGTGTCGTCAAAGCCACTACAAGTTTAGGGTTTAATTTTGTGGTACAGTCACCGCAAGTGCAACAACATAGTCCGGTGTTACCATATTTCACAATGAATTAAAAGTTGTCTTCAGTACAGTCACCACTAAATCAGTTATTTAAGATACAGACTTGAAAGTAAGGTTTTTGAGTTGAATTATTAACATTAAAATTGCATTTGTATTGTCGTCATTATGATAGTTTCCCTCGGAATATAGAATATATTTTCTTTCAAGTATTCTTTGCCTCCGTCAATTTAGTTGTACCATTCCAGGTACAGTGCCTTGGATTATAAAAATAAATATAAATTATTCTGACGTTTTTCAATATTTTTCCCGCTACATTTGCGCAAAAAAAAATTTTTCGCGTGGACAGACCATACATTTTCTTGGTGCCTGGCCAAAATATACATCATGCATTCACATATTATATGTAGTATTCCCAATTGGTTATTTTTCGCCAATCTCTATAGTATTGCTCGTTTTGAAAATCGTTTGACCTTTGAAATATAAATTGTTTCCGCTGGCTAAACTTGAACTGAACCCCCTGGCCATGAAAGACCGAAAATCCTTGCCACAAATATTTACGTTTGGATCGGGAATTAGTCGCCCGCTCGCATTGGCCAAAATAAACACACAAATTTATGGCTGAGCAGAATAGAAGGGTACGGGGGCGTCAATCCGATTCACGTCTATAGCCCAGGGACGTGGTCAAAAGGGGGCTCTGTGGACCTGAAGCATAAAGTAAACTCAAATTAAATATTAACACATTTCGGGGTGTCTGGTGGCCGGCGATGTGCGAAGAAATCAATTAAATCGTGGCGCAATTCATTCATGCCCAAGGACTTCTGGCCATGGACTCTCCGGGTCAGAGTTGTGAGAATATCTGAAAAGATTCCCCACACAGTGGGCTAAAGAATGGGGAAACTTTTTAATTGATAATGCAAAAAGTTCTGTGCACTTTTTATTTATAAAACTTCAAGGAAGTTGCAGTCAAGAGTAGCCTTGCAACAAAAACTTGAGGCGGGGTTCCTCCAGGTGTCCTAAAGTTTTTTATTCACTTTCCATATCAGGCTGCTCAATAGGAAGCTTTATAAATACATTTAACATTCTCACGTCCTTTCATATTATTTTAAATTATTTTCTGGCAATGAAAACTTAAAAAAAAAAAGTTTAAAAACAACTCAATTTGTACACAAAAGTCTTGGTAATTTCAACAAGTTATCCTCAGCTTATTCCCCAATCTTTCCACTGTTCCTTGGTTAAGCAATTAATTATATCAAACGGGTTTGCACTAATGCCACTCTGTATTCAGGCAGATTTTGTGGGGAATTGTGTTAATGATTCAATTTAAGCCGGTCTTAGTTGGGTAACTGTGAACAGCCTTTAATCGAAGTCACTGAACTTGAAACTTTTGTGGGGGCTAATCTAATCACCACTTGTCACCCCCGAAAATGGGGTAAGCAGTGGAATTGCTTAGGAAAATCCCAGGAAACACTAGTCCATTTGCCCAGATCACCAAACGTAAATTGCCTATCAATTTAATTTAATGACAAATAACAAGATGCAATTGCCCGAAGGGAACACGGGTCGGAATATTACATAGGAATCGTCTCTATACATTGCCCTTCAATTTATCAGTTTTCCCAAATGAGATGTGTGTGACACTTGATGGGGCCAATTGCTTTATATTCCGCTTATTTAAACACTCAATAGATAAGCCTTGCTGCGGCGGCTGCTGCTACTAATTTAATTTCGCCAATAACTCGGAATCAGTTCTTATCGCGACGGCTGAAGACCAACTGCTGGTAAAAAAGTCGACATTCGTTTACTCTGGTTTATTGGCATGTTTACGATTGGTATCAACTCGCTAATTTCGCATGGCGCTAAGTGCACTGGATCCAACCAGTTCGAAAAACAAATATTGTCTATCGAAATGCTTGATATAAATTTATATAGTCTATAGATCTTTAAGTAAACCATGTGGCCAAGTGGGCAAACAATGGCACTTTAACTGGATTTATTGCAAATAGATTGCGAATTAACATTGGAAATAAACAGGAGCTTCTTCACGATTGTGTGGGAAGATTCAGCCATTCGTAAATCTTAAATCATTTACCAGGGGATGTCATTAAGAAATATTATATTTTTAAATCAAATTTTAAAAGAATATACCATATAAATGGTACAAATTTGTGGATTTATTTTTGTCTAAAGGGCACAAAAGGCCCCTTCAGCTTGAGCGCAGCTGCCAGCTGGTACTAAAAACAGACAGTAGTTTGTCCGTTTTGTAAGCGGATACTGATTGCTTGATTATTTTTGCCAAAATCTTTTGTTGCGTTTCCATTTTTTTATAAACATAAATCATGCGACAAAGCGGATATTTTTTTCCCAAAAATAAAAATTAAATATATATTTTAATGAATGATCTAATTTTGCAATACAATATTCTGCCAGCCAATTAAATCCACTCCCACTTAAGCCAAGATTTGTGGAAAATCACGTGCCCAAATCAATTCAAAACCTCCGGCTTGATTTTAGCACATTTCATATTTGCAATTGGCCCCAAAAGAAAGATCAAAATCAAAGAGATTTAACCAGAAACCGATGCGTATGAGAAGAACAAATATAAACATGCGAATTTTTGGTGAATGGATCCAGATTTTCAGCCAGAAGTCTTCATGCTGGGTGAAATTTGTGGGTTTTAACCAGTTTCAATTGGTTATTGCGGCAGGTCGGTCGAGCGAGTGAGCCGCTTTGATAACGGAAATAAAGTCAAGGTGATAATAAACATTATTTTTAAACTTTTTCCTTGCAGTGCTACTCAAGAAAACAGCAACCGAAAAGGAAAGGAAACGCACTACACTAGAAGGACACTAATTAGCATGCAAGGATCAACATCAGGGAAGTGAGGAGGCAGCCAAGGAACACACACACAATGAGCAACCAATGCACGGAGCAGGACTACGACAGTGCCACTCCGGCGCTGCAGCAGCAGATGAATCTGGCCAGGCGTGCCTGCTGGAGGAACAAAATCCCTCCCAGAAATCCCCAGCTAACTAATCCCGATCCAATTGCGGATCGTATCCGAGCGGAACAACCACCGAGCAATGAAACCAAAACACAAAATACAAGAAGAACACCAACAACCTGCACATCCAGCCGGCTGAGGAGTGGGCTTTGGAGCAAAAGGATGCTACTCCTCGGCTTTGTATTCCTCATCCTTGGACTCACCCAAGGTCGGCCCAACATGAGTGCTGTAAGCGTGGCTCCGGGCAAGGATAGTGCTGCGGCTGCGGCTACGGATGCGGTCACCCAGCTGAATGTAAGTATCCTAAATCCATAGCCAAAATCCCAGATCCGTAATTCGACTGAACAGCCATTAAGTCAGGCATTACCGCACATCCGGTGTGCGTTGTGTGCAACGAAAGCTCTTTTCTCGATTGCAATTACGGGGGCGGACTTCACATTCACAGTGGAGCTTGGGCTAGATCAAAAATCTTAATAGAACATAAAATTTAATGCGAATTTTTTTAAAGGCAATTTTAAAGAGAATTAGGCATCTCAAAGATTTATTCTGTCAGCTTAGGTTAGCTTAATTTTAATAGGATTGTCTTTAGCTTTTTGAAGGATTTTCTTTTATGTTAGAATAGATAATTATTTGCCTTTAGAAATTCACACAGAATGTGGATTTTCTGTTACGAAATTTCCCTTTTGCTGGAAAAGCTTTCAAGTGTCATAAACTAAACTCTTAATTGAAGCAATTTTCTGATAAATCAAATTAAATATCGACTAGTTTATGTGGGAAACTTTGCGGTTGTCAACTGAAAATATGATGTGAACTCAAACTTTGCTTAAAGCTATAAAAAATTGTCAGCTTTGTTGACTGAATGAGTTTCAGGAAAAATAGTTATATAATCGGGAGTGCTACAGATATTACTAGTGGTGTTAAAACACTTAAAAGGGTTTTTACAATAAAATGTACGGAATTTATACTGCATTTTGATGCCTCCAAAGTTCACCATTCTAGAATATTTAATTTGTTCAACTTGGAGTAGGGAATACATTTAGAGTAATAACAATATTCTTTAAAATATTCCCCTGACTTTACTTCTCTTAACTTCTTACTTACCAGCTGTAAATATTAGCTAAAGTTTCTAACTTTATGATGAAGTGTCACAATTTTCCTTTTATTTATGAGCTGTAAACTTGTTAACAAATTTTTAAAGGGATAACAGTTTTTTAGAGACCCCCATGACCAACCTTATCTATACAGTAGCCCCCTTCTTATCGTATTTCTCAGAAAAGATTGATTTACTAAACACATTTTCTATTTATGTGAAAAAGGTTTCTGTTGACTCTAGAAATAGCTAACGATAATTAACTTGTAAACGAAGCCCCAATGATAATTGTGGGAAGCCCCAATTAATTACTAATATACATACGAATAAATTTCAATGTCTTTGGAAAGTATTGGAACAGATTCCTTGACAAACACAAACTGATTAACCTTAGTGCGCGATTTAATATTCATTGAACCGCTGACATACTACAAATACAACATGCCTCATGCGCCTCACACTGACCTAGATCAACATTTCAAATGGGTTCGTTTCGGAGTTTTATGCTCAGACATGGTGGAAACGCTGACGATTCAGTCGGCAAACAAAATAAAATAAAAGAAAAGCGCTGACACTCCGTGTTCTGTTCTGTTCTGTTCTGTTCGCTCGCAAGCGTCATTAATGGAATTGATTGTAATTTTCGATGGCGTGTGTTGTTACCCACAAATGAAGGAACTTAACCCCGATATTCCCATCGCATTAGGTCTGGGATCTGGATTTCATTCTCCGCAGTTTAGCCGGCCTCGTGTAAATATTTAATATTTGCTTTGGGCGGGTATTGGGAAATTTACCAGCACAATGTAAAGGCGCATTTATCAATTTTTTGCCCGCCGCCCCCTATAGATGTTTGCCAATTATAAACCGCTAATGCCTGAATTATTTTACACTTCCTTCCTGCCCAAACCAGCTGCCTCAGACAACCGCCATGGATCTGGATTTGGTGGATGCCACGCCCACGTTGCGTTTGCCACGTGCCGAGCCACTAAAATCTGGCGGGGAGGAGAAGGATGCGGATGAAGATGGCCACGGTAGCGATGGCCACAAGATGACCCGGTATCCATTGTCCAGCGTGGATTTTGGCCGAGTTAAGACGCCTTTTATCATTGGTATATGGATACTGTCGGCCAGTATAGCCAAAATTGGTGAGTTTTTATTTTTGCATTAAGTGTTTTTAGTAAGGGAAATATCTAATACATTCTTAACTGAGTGTAGCAGTAATTTGCGAATTTTATTCATATTTTGTTATCTTTTTTATTACTTGTAAAATGTTTAGAGATTAATTATTTGCGAAAATTATAGGTCATTAAACTGTTAGCACTTTAAAGATAAATGATAAAGATAATTACACTGAGATGAAAAAAATGTTTATTACCCGAAAATCTACAAGTAAAATATTTCCTTATAATAAAATATTGAAGTATATTTAGCTATATATATTTAACAGTATATTTAACAGATTATTAGGTTCTACCTCAAAGAAGATTCAGTATTTACGCCAGTCGCCTAGCTTGTCCAATTAAAGCAAACATAGCAGGATTAGCTTGTGCCTAATCAGCGGACAATCTGTGTTTTTTTTTTGCCGGAAAATTAGGTTTCCCTGAGCTGCGGCGTATCCTTTCCTTTTCCTTTTTCCCTTTGGAACCGGAGCTGCTCCTGCTCCTGGCCGTGGGTGTCGTTCTTCGCCGTTCTTTCCTCTGCTGTGCTTTTTTCCTGTGCTCTTGTTGCCAGGCAAAATCAATATGGTTTATGTAATTCCAACAACTACGACGCCATCATCGTCATGCAGATTTGCGTCAAGTCGTCGTCGGCGACGTAACGTAGCCGTGTGTGACTGTGTCTGTGAGTGGGTGTGAGTGAGTCCTGGCCGAAGGACATTGCATAAGACCACGCCGACTGTGTGTGTGCAACAAGCCACAGAGCTTGGGGCCTTGACCCTGCCCTCCCCTGAGCAACAATTGGGCCTGCCAGAGGCGGCTGTGCATTTATCATTTACTCCAAACCTCTCGAGATCTTATTACCTTTTCTGATTTTTTGATTATATTTTTTTTTTTGGGGGGAGGGCCTTAAGCCAGACAGGTTTATCTAGTGGCCCTGCCCGTAACCTTGGCTGCAGGCGAGAGAGAACGAGAAAATCCATTTTCCACTCGCACACGCATCAAGGACGCTGGCGCCAGGTCCCTGTTTTCCATTACAATTTCTATTTTCAAGTGCGACGGCCGCACGAAATTTTCCGCTGCAATTGAATCAGTGGCCAGCCCGAAAATAGGTCTGAAATGATGGCAAAATGCCGTAAAAACAGAAAATGTTCAACGAAGGCCGATTGTAAACTGAGGGGCTTGGCACTTAACGAGAAAATGGACTGGAGTGTTTACGGCCAGATAAGGCCTGTTGGCGGAGAAAAGGTTATTTAAGACCCTAAAATTCAGGGGCAGGATAGTTAACCAAAATAAAACTGGGTTTAATTTAATTGTAAAGGATAATTGCAGGAAATATTATAATCTTTTATTTAAACAGATTTACTTGTGATTAGTTTAGGAAACAAGCACCCAAAATCTATTGTCTATTTTATGGTAAACATGGTAAAGCCTTTTCCATTAAATATTTAAAGTAAATTCCCTCGCCTTTCTATCATTAAATTCCGCCTAATAGGAAAATGCAAATTGACCCCTCACATTTTTTGTGCGAATATTTTCCTCCTTTCTCATATTTTCTTTTTTCTCTTATTTACGAAGCATAATTATCCTTCGGTTTCGGGGTGCCCTTGAACCCAAAATATTTGCTTAAAAAAAATAACTAAAAGCAAAATGGCAGAGAACAACAAAAAGAGAGGAGGTCAAAGGGCAAAAACGGGTTCGAATAGGTGGTGGTCCCCCCTAGAAATTGCATGCAAATTCTCCATCACAGGGGAATATTTTCGCTTTTATGGCTGCGCGCGCTCACAGAAAACTTGGCGTTTCGTAATTAATGAAAATATTTTTGGGTATCGGGCCCCCGCACTTCTACATAGTTATACCAAATTGCGTTGCAGAATTTCCCTGTTTACTTGGTAATAATTTGTATTTACTGTATACCCATTTATCATTTATTTTGCAGGTTTCCATATGACGCCTAAGCTGCATCTAATATTTCCGGAGTCATGCCTGCTTATTGTTGTGGGCGTAGTCATCGGCGTGGTGCTATACTTCTGCACGGATGTCGCTGTGTCGCCACTGACGCCCAATACCTTCTTTTTCTATATGCTGCCACCGATTATCCTGGACGCGGGCTACTTTATGCCCAATCGATTGTTCTTCGACAACCTGGGCACCATTCTGCTAATGGCGGTGGTCGGTACCATCTTCAACATTGCCACCATCGGTGAGTAAACGGAAACTTGAGAAGGATTCAGTCATTGTCCTTGGGGGAATGGTATTATCCTGTCTATCGTTTAGAGTTTGATGGCTTAATAAACAAAGGTGGAGACGGATGGATGGTCGCCTGGGGCCAACGACATTCCGTGTAATCCCATCCATCCCAGTCCGTCACGTTGAAAAACGGTCAATGGAAGTTGTCGTCAATAAAATATATTGTTTGCTTAGGTGGGGCGTTAGAGTGAACTTAGCTAAATTTATTAACTGCAATCAACTTTCTATGGGATTAAAGTAAATACATTTATTTGCGAAAGGATCTTTTCTTTTTCTCACTTCCTAGAGAAGGTGTTCATCTACAAATGCTTTGTAGCAAAACTGTCAATTGGTTAAACCAATATTTAAACTATTCTCAGTTGCATATAGCTTCAACTTAAGCCAACTAAATATTTAAACACTACTTGTCAACTGGTTAGCAATTACAAAAGGTGTTCGTCAACACCAGTAATTAAACACCTGATACAGATGACTGAACGGAAGCTGAAGCACAGGAAGTATCTCTATCTCCATTGTTTGTTAACAGAAAGTATCGTAATAATGGGGCGCTATTTGTTGTTTTGACTATTATTAAAATGAAACAATCATTAGAGGGTTTTTTTTTTAGTTATTTTACACAGAGAATAAAATTAAAATATAAATTATGAGAGCCATATTTTATTTGGAATGCAAATATCGAGAGAAAAGTTAGATATCGAACAAAATATTGCGCTCAAGCTTATATTGATAATCTGATAAAATAAAATATTTGTAAACTAATAAAAACATAGAAAACCGGCTATTAATTTAATATGAAACTACAGTATATTTTTCTATAAAATAGAATAATATATTTTCTTAAACTTGTATCGTTTCTTAATACATTTTATTGTCTGGTCACAAAATTCTCCATCGGAATAGTTTCTTTTTCATTTTAATCTACGATATTTTTTAAAGAAATGCACGTTATTTCCAACAATTTTTTTGTTATGATTTAATATATTATATTCCGACTGCATATATGTATAAATTTAACTGGCACGCGAGGGGGCGTGTCAGCATCATCGCCCCCAACTAGATGACCGCTTAGAAGTGATTTACACGAGAGTGTAACAAAGCGTGCGATTGATGTGAATGGGAAGCTGCCACGGCTAATGTTGATGGGCTCCAATGACAAACAAAAGGAGGGGAAATTCCATGGATGAGGAGGTGGAAAGGGGTTTAGAAGCAGACGCCACTTAGATGAATGACCGCGCCACCGCAAAACGCGAAACGAATCCGGGGGATACACGCTCGAGTTGCCACACTTACCCGCTCTAGAAGCGACCGAACCAGACTTGGCAATTACTTATGCTTAACAAATTGGATTACATATCACACAATAAGGGCCGACAACGACGCTCTGTTAACTTATCTCTCGCGATTCATTCGGAAAAGTGGAAATTCCATTGCCATTGTTCATTTGTCGGCAGCAGATTATGTAATAACATAAAGCTAAAGACAAGAGCGAGTTGCATAAGCCTTAATTATTTTGCACTGGCTTTTATTACATTTTAATTGTAATCGATGATCACTCGTTCCGTGGAAATATAGTATTAAAATTATAGAGAAAAGATATTCATTTTTATTTGCATAGGAAATAATTTAAAGGGATTTTAGTCTAGAGTATTTCTTAGTTATTTAACCAAGTATATTTTAAATTAAAGTCAATAAATATTATTTATCACAAAGTATTTGCTTTAACAAACATCAAGAACCAAAACTATTCAAGATATTACCATACACGAATGCAATATTTTCGGTTGCTTTTCCCAAGCTTAACAATATTTGTTTTTCCGCATCAATTTGTGTGGCCAATTTGAAGAGACGCCACACGAGCAATATTATTGCAAACATTCAATTTGCGTCGTTGCAAATTCAATTATTCTGGGAAGAAGGCGCTTATCAATTGACTTAAGTGACTTGAGGGAGATGCATTTTTGAAAAACAACAAAACAGCGACTGGCGACTGGCGACTTGGCAGCAATGTCAATGCCATGGTCTGCCTTCGATTGGCTGTCAGTGGTATCTAATTAAGTCTATGTCTATGGAGCACTCTGCGAAATTGATGGGTTGGAAAATAATCTCCATTGCTACCCACATGCATTCACTGATTTTCCTGCATTTTAATTTGAAGGTGGCTCCCTTTATGCCTGCGGAAAGATGGGAATTTACGGGGAGAGCGAAACCCCCGGCCTTATGGACGTCTTCCTCTTCGCCTCGCTGATATCCGCCGTGGATCCGGTGGCTGTTCTGGCCGTTTTTGAGGAAATTCACGTCAACGAGATCCTGTACATTGTCGTCTTTGGCGAGTCCCTGCTGAACGACGCCGTTACGGTAAGTGGGTTGCTTTTATTGATTGAGTTCTGGGCGCCACGGATATTGGTCGTAATATCAAAGCAATTAAGTCAACAAGTTTTAATGCTCTTCGTTCCCCTTTCTGTAGGTCGTGATGTACCACATGATGGAGTCCTACAATGAGATTGGCTTGGACAAAATCATCGCCCAGGACATTGCCAGCGGCGTGGGTTCCTTTTTTGTGGTTGCCCTGGGTGGCACTGCCATAGGTGAGTGGGGCTTTCAGGCTTATTTAATTGAATTTCTTCATTCAATTTATTGGATTTTGTTTGGAAAATCTGCACAGAATTGTTGAAGTATCCAAAACTGTTAATGTAAATTATATTACTTCTATGTTAAAAGAAAAGAAAAAAACCGAAAACCACTTCACACTTTCTTCTTCCTTATTTGTTGAGTGTTCTCGGTTAAGCTTTTTTATTACTCTCTTTAAGTTATTATTTATAGACAACGTTTCGGTTGAGCGTTCGATGGTTTAAAGTCTGGAGATTAACCAAAAAATAAAGTCCTTAGCCTTATTAGTTAATTATATTTAGAGAGCGGTTCGGTTAAGCGCTCGCACTTTAATAATCAGCAGGCAAGCCCACAAATAATATTCTCTTTAATTAGAATTCCAATTAAAAATCGAATAAAAGCAGTAATCTTCCCAGAAATATTTTATGATCGTATTAAAAATATATTTGAATATTTCTAGGCATCATCTGGGGCTTCCTTACTGGTCTGGTGACCCGTTTCACCGATCATGTGCGCGTCATAGAACCAATTTTCATTTTTGTAATGGCCTATTTGGCCTATCTCAATGCGGAGATCTTCCACATGAGCGGCATTTTAGCGTGAGTATTCCAGGCCTTACTTAAACTTATATTTATAGTTAATTATTTAATATTTATTCCCTCTCAACAGCATCACATTTTGTGGTATTACAATGAAAAACTATGTGGAATCGAATATTTCACAAAAGTCGCACACGACTGTTAAATATGCCTTGAAGATGTTGTCCAGTTCGGCGGAAACAATTATATTTATGTTCCTGGGCGTGGCCACTGTCAATAATATGCACGTATGGAATACGTGGTTTGTGATCCTGACCATTGCCTTCTGCTCGGTGTTTCGTGTGATTGGTGAGTGTTGAAAATAAATACAAATAATTTATATATATTTAAAATCTGTATCTTCTTGAAATTCAGGTGTCATCCTGCTCTCGGCCATTGCCAATCGCTTCCGCCTGCACAAGTTGTCCCGCGTGGATCAGTTTGTGATGTCTTACGGCGGTCTGCGTGGCGCTGTGGCCTTCGCCTTGGTGCTGCTGGTGGATGAGAATGTGGTCAAGCAGAAGAATATGTTTGTTACCACCACAATAGCTGTGATCTACTTTACTGTCTTCCTGCAAGGCATTACCATCAAGCCGCTGGTCAAGATCCTGAATGTGAAGCGGGCCAACAAGCGTAAGCCCACCATGAATGAGCGTATTCATGAAAGGGTGAGTTGAACCTCTTAGAGGATAATACTTAAGGGAATTGTTATAAATATTTTCTCCCCAGTTCATGGATCACTTGATGGCTGGCATTGAGGATATTGTGGGCAAGACAGGCAACTATAATGTGCGTGATAAATTCAAGCGTTTCGACAATCGCTTCATCCGCCCGCTGCTGATCCGAGATCTCAAGGTATTTTTGTAGATTAAGTCAGAAATTGTGTAATCTAAACATGATACTCAGGAGGTGAATGAGTTCCATTTACTGGATCGCATTCCAATGCAAAGCTATGAGCGTGATTTGGATAAGAGTAGGAGGCTAAGGAGTTCAGTGGATGGAGGCAACTCAAGAACTCGCATGCAGCGTCGTGACTCAAGTATTCCCCACAGAAGGAGCCCGGCCAAGAAGATCTCATACGATGAAGATGATCTTTAGTAATAAGCTCATTTATTAAAGTAACCTTTCTTAAAAACTCGCATTATATAATTTGTTGTTCAGGGCGCTGAGCCGAAGATCATTGAGACGTACTCCAAACTGACAATGCGCGATGCCATGGAGGTGATGAGACGCAATCCATCGACCATTGGCCAAATGACGGGCACCGAATCGATGAGCGCCCTGTTCCGGAATTATACCAATAACTATATTGGTGGCAGGTGGGCACCGCCAACCATATACACCACATGGTAAACGAATTTTGGATTGAATATCGATATCGATACACTTGCCTGTACTCACACCGAAATGATCGTATATAATGCATGAGTACGAATAAATTCGAAATTTAATGTAGTTGAATTTGAACGAAACTGTAGCATGAAACTGCACAAAACTATAATTTTTAAACAAATTGGCCACTAACACACGAAAAACACAATTTAATAAGAGGTGTCACAGAAGTCTCTAGTTAATCAATTTAAACTTTTATTAAAACATCAATTTTAATTACAAAAACAGTAGATAACACTTGTTAACAAAAATATTTTAAACACTAAAATGGATAACCGTTCTTACTTTTTGAAATTAAACTTATTTCCATATACTTAAGATAATAACTATAATTATAAGAATCAGAGTGTTCTCAGTTGAGCTCACGCTCTTTTAATAACAACTTAAAAAACGCGATTCGGTTGAGCGCTAGCTCTTCTAAAGTCTCCTATTTAGTTACTTTTCTTCTAGATTCTTATGTGACACCTAAGTTTATTTTAAAAACCTTATATTTCTGCATATATCTGAAATTCGTTTAACCACTATTTATATTTTCTTTGATTAAACATGTACTACTGTACTGACTTTCTATAAATTAATTGTATACTGACACCCCGTTTGATTCACCTTTTTAGTCCCAGCCTGACAAATCTAGACAATACTTGTTCGCGTAATCTGGACATGGCTGAGCTGGATTACAATCCATCCAAGAAGGATCTGACTGATGCTAAGATCCATCATCTGTTGGCCGAAGAACTGAAGCCTTATAGAAGGGTATGTATGGCATAGATTTTTTTACTCTATATTCAAAGTCACTCTTTTGTAATAATCAACTTTTGGTTGGATATTCTATATAGCAAAATCAGTTTAAACCTTAATTATATCCCAAAAACGATTATTCACGCAGCCCAAAAGTCTTTGCCTTTCCTATTTCGTTTAATTGATATTGATAATTGTCGATCTGTCACTGAAAGAGTCGTTATGCCGAGTTCTACTGTAACATCACATTCAACTTTTCCGTTCTGTTCTGTACTTTGGGCATTTAGTTTTCTCACACTCTCTACGCTTCCTGCTCTGAATATGAATATATATATGAATATTGATGGCCAATCCGCTCTGACTCTACATATGAATAATATAGATATATGTATATTGATATATTTGTAATTAATCGTTTATTTAATTTCTTTCCCGTTGTTTCGAAAACTCAACATCTCAACTTCTCGACAACAACGTGTTAATAAAATATAAATCGAAACCGCTTCAAACTTTCGTGTGCTTAAAAAATAAAAAACAAAATGAAAATATAATGCAATTTCGATTAACTATCGATAATTTTGAAAATATCGCGATAAATAAAGGCTTCAATACAAATGGTACGAATAAATTGGTTCATTGGTTTCTGTTCTAATTAATTTGATCTGTGTCTTGGTTTATTTTGATAAACTCCTTTCGAATTAACTAATATGAAACCTTTGTTAAATGTTACACGTTGTGTGTCTGTACTACTTACTCTTTGACTGCAAAATCTTTTAGTTCAACCTTCTAAATGTGTCTTCTAATTGGTGTCTTGATATAATATAATATATTTTAATCTTTAAATAATGCTAAACTAATTTTTTAAAAAGAACGCAAAGCTTAATTCTGTCCCCTAACCATTTTTAATTGAAGAATTATGCCGGCTTGGGAAATGTATTAAAAATATTATACAAAATATATACCCCTAACGTTAACTAGATTTATGGGTTATACCCATAATAAAGAACT
>JAEIIG010034609.1:0-24150 GCA_018904695.1 Drosophila parvula
CCTGAACGAGCGCATGGTGTACGTGCCGAAAATATTCGCCCTCAGTGTGTGGCTGCTCAGGTGGGAATGAAATTAACACGGCGTTCGCTAACTATTTTTAACGATTATTGCCGCCGCTCCTTTTGCAGACTGTTGCCCACCAAGTGGCAGGACTACATGCTGTTGCGCTTCTACCACTTCGATGTGCGCAGCGCCCACCTGTTCTACTGGAAGTGAACTCTGCAGGAGCCCGAACGGAGCAGAATCCCATCCCAGAAGCATTTACGCGGAGAGCGCTCGTTGGTTTCCCACTCGCAGTTCTTAATTCAACTGTTGCTTACGCTAGGTGTACATGTTTAGCTATTTATACGAAGCCTTAACTTAAATTAAATCTATCCTCCTAACAGTAGCGCAAGTGTTACTCCTTGGGCTTGGCCGGCTTCGTTGGTTTCGTTGGCTTCCTTCTTCGCAGCCGCAGGGCCTCGGAATAGCAATTCTTTTCGGATTGCTGCACGCAGGAGCTGCGTTCGTAGTGCCATGTGTAGTTGGGCGGACAACGATGGAGGAGCTTGTGGCCACTGGAGCAGTAGTAGAAGTAGGCGCAGTTCAGGGGATGTGGCATAAAGCCATACACGCCCGCCAGGCAGCTGGTGATAAGGCCCGCCGACTGTGGTCGATTGCAGGACACCAGGTGGGCGGGCGTACAGGCTCGGGCCAGCCCCGCTCCCTCGTAGCACACCATGTAGGGATAGCAGGGTCCGGCGTTGGGCAACTCCTCCAGGGTGATGGTCAGGGGTTGAGTTTTTGGGGCCACTGTGGGTGGTAGCTGCTTCACCGGAGGCCTAGTAGTGATGACCACCGGTTGACACCTCTTTACCAGCTCCCTATCCAGGCAGCGCTCCAGCTTCTCGTCGTAAAAGTGACCGGCCAGGCACTCGGCCTCAAAGGAGCCGGGTCCGGCGCAGTAAATGTACTTTGAGCAGTTACTGGAGCTGGCCACGTACACGCCCATTTGCGGAGCACTCGCGCACTCTTCGAACTCAAGGGAACGGGTGCGGTGACCCAGCAAGGTCACCAGCCCAATAGTTAACCAGGTTATGGATCTCATTTCACTACTCCCGGAATGCGGGAAAGACATCTAACGACTGACTTGAGTTACGCGAAGAACCCGAAGACAGCGATAGTGACTGGGAATATTTTTGCATGTGCCCGCCGGTTGATAAGGGCGACAAGCATCCAGCATCGATTATTGCGCGGTTATCGTCGTGTTCCAGATAGGGCTAATGAGTTGGGGAGTTACTGTGTACCCGCCTGCGGCGCTTCGCTCCCGCCTAGGTGGCAATTTCCATTCGTAGCCTACTTCCCAGCGGAGCCGGCGCCGGAGCAGGCCACAGATTTAATGACCGCGCCAGGCCGCAGCACAATGCACATGGATTTTTGAGCTCAATAAAAATTGAAAACGCACTCAATAAGCAATTAAGTGTCGCCACTTCCGACGGGACAAACGAACGCTTCCACCGATACCATCCATTGGACGTGCCCACAGACCACCGCCATTCATCGCCCCCGTCGACATCAGCAAACATCATCATCCACATCATCATCAGGGCCGACATGGACGCGGTCGCGGCTTGTCGGAGTTAAACGATTGCCATCGATTTAATATTCGATGAGATATTCATAACTTGCAATTAGGTTTGGCGGCGACGGCGCTCGCTTTTTCAGCTCCTGCAGCTTGCGATTTACGTAAACGATTGCGTTGCTGATTAATGAAGAATTACCAGGCCAAATACCCCCATCAACCCACTGCCATTAACATAATATCAAGGGCTGTCAGCACCGGGGCCAGGGCTGTGCAAATTGCAATTTTATTAATTGTTAATTAAACGCAGTCGAGTGCCAGTTGTCCCGGTAGCTTTGTGGCATATTTTCGGGCTCAGTGCCGTGACGGGTTAACAGGTTATAACGTCGTCTATATCCAACCTGCCAGATGCCGCTACGCCGGCACTCGGAAAAGGACCCCATATGGTGAGGACGCAACTCAAGTGATTAAGTGCACGCTGAAATCTTCAAACGTTGAGGAACATGTGCACAAACACAAAAACAAACAACAAGACGCACTCCCTACAGAATGGAAATTCTAATTACGATTATGCGAGGAGACCCCCAGCACCTGATGCTTCTCGGTTGCCCGGCTCCTCCAGCTCCAGTGCCCCAGCACTCGATGTTTGGTGCGCAGGCGCAGCAGCGCCGTCGATCCATAAAAATAGCTCACTAATTATTTGTGCGCTAGGGTTACAATTCTCATAAAAAACAAACAAACTGTCGGGCGTTTTATGGATCTTCTGTGTGTCTTTAATGCCCCCGCAAAGTTTTTCGATCCCCATTCGATTCGAAGAAGGCAAGCATTGATCGGTTTTAGCCCATCCATCATGAGACGTACATATTTTTGATCTACTTATTATCCGTTGTGATCCTTGTTGTTCTTTAATTCTGTAACTAATGGCATTTCGTTGTTTTTTCTAATATAAAAAAAGAAACCTTCATACCTATGCAATTATTTCTATAAAACATTAAGCCAATTCATTGGCTCCCGGATCTCCGCCGTCTTGGTGAGCTTTTCCCATTTGACTATCCGGGCCGACCAACTGGCGCAGCTCGCCAAGAACGTTGTCTGCCCGCACCTCCAGATTATCGAGGGCCGTGTTAAGTTCGTCCAGTCTGGTATTGATTCTCTCCACCAGCTGCTCCGAGTTTCCGACCAGAACCCTCAGTTCATGCCATTGGCCATTGCAGCCTGAATTGAGCTGGTCCTCGCCGTTTTCCATCAGGGCTTAAATGACAGGCAAACTAATTTAAATTTTGTGAAAACTTATATTCAAGGCTTGATTTTCTGAAGTGTAAAGCAAATTTGCCATTGCTTTTTGATTATGGCGCATACTTAATGTTGTTTGCTTAAAGCTGATTAGAAACCTTTTATTGCAATTTTCGACAATTGACTTAATGCACTTTTGTTTTTAATAAATGGAAAATTTAAAATATAAGTGGTGCCACCAAAAGGCACCTGTATCTCTGACAGTGAAGAGTATATCATGAAGATGTTTGGCTGCCCAAGAGATACATTCATGTTTGTTAATAAATATCAAAAGCGAAGTATTCTTTAAAGTAGAAAAAAACAACAAATTAATAGTCACTATTATTTTATTTAATTTATTATTTTTATTTCATTTATGCCAAGTTAGAGGGTATATCTAAGTTGAGTTTCCCTGCCAGCCGCTTGTTTACCTTTCACTGTTTTTTTGCTGGCGGCCTATTACAAAAGCCTCGCTCGTTCATTTCATTAAACCCATTTACAAAATGGCTTTGTCCATTATTTATACATATCAATTATAAATTGTACTCAGCGCCTGCAATATTCATATTCACTTGTCAAAATGTCAACTCAAAATAGAATATTTATGCATTTTTATGTGAGTGCGTATCGGAGCATGATTTGTTTGCTTTACGCTCTCTTTTCAGGCACTCGATGGAGCAGGGGCAAATGACAATACGGGCTATAAATACAAATGTTCGGCGGCAACCGAGGCTGAAATCAATTTTTCTTTTTGGCCCCATACTGCGGAGCTCGCGTTTTACTCGCCTTCAAGAGAAGAGTTGCATGAATGTGGACCGGAGTGCGGTGCAACCATTTAGTTTGCGGCAGAACAAGGTGCCTCAATTTATTTTTAATTGAAGGCAAATTGAGCCAATCATCGTCGGTCGGTGGATGGATAGGAAAGGCTGCGGTTGTGGTCATTTCTCGTTATTAACATGCTAAAGTTGCTGTCACAGGTTCTGGTTCTGGTTTCGGTTCTTCACTCGGCTTATGCATTGTCGCTTAATGACTTTTCATTCAAAGTGGCTGCTGCAAGGATGTGTGAACACTCCCCAAGTGGACTTCCTGCCATGCACAGGCCATTAACCGACCTGGTCCTGTCCAGAGAAGGATGCCTGTCCTGACGTCTTCTTTGCGGTTGGCAAATCTGTTATTATTGTCATTAAGCAGGCTTTTGTAGTCACCACCCGGAAAATGTATGTACATGCAGCTGCATTTTTCTGGCCCATGTCCTTCGGTTCGGCTCGGTCGGTTGTGGCTTGTTGTTTGCCTGGTTATTCAGGGATATGCCGGGATCTGTTCTTGAGTCTGTTCTTCCTTGGTTATTGAATTTTCTGCACAGTTTACGAGCTGCTGCCCCAGACCTCGAGGCTCAACTGGTTGCCTGTATAGCACAAATTTCGATGCATTTCGGTTTGTGTTCGTCGTCATTAGTTGAAAGCGCTTAGTTTAGCTCGTTTGTTTGCTAAAAGTTTCATTGTTCTTCCCCGTCCTACCCTTAGTTCTGGTTCTGTTTCGACACTAGTCCTTGTTGTCATCAAGTTGATGCTGTGCAACAACATTGTTTCCCCTAAATAAAGGCATATAATTTATGTGTGTGGCCTGCTTACAGGGTGCATCAGTGCGACATAGTAAGGGGCCATCGTGCATACGCCACGTTGACCGCTGACCAGCTGACCGAGTCGAGCTGAATACTGAGTGAACTTTGTCACGGTGCCTTGGGCGAGGGCATCCTGCCCGGAGCAGCATCGGAGGCGATTGCTCTGGCCGGACAGCATGTGTGTGCCCCGCCTCGTTGCCTGTTATTGTTTTTCAACTTTTCACTTTGGTTATGAAACGTCCGAGCGGCGCAGTCAGTTGCACGCTCGTCTCCATCAGTGCCGTCTCCATTCCGCTAACCGCAGTGGACAACGACTACTCTTTGTGCCCACTGGACATGTTTCTATCCCTGCGTGACCACACCGATAGAAAAAGCTGCCCAAAGGCGAGGTTAATTCGGGTCTTAAGAGTGAATCCAAGGAAATATAGCAGAATTCTTGAAATATCTGGCATATATTCGCAAACTATCTTAAAGTTTAGAAATGGAAATAGTTGCTCTTGACATTTGTCAAGTTTTCTCCACTTTAACAAATTAATTTTCGATTAAGAAACTTTATTTATACAATCTTTATGTATATATCTTTATTCCAGTAAAAACTACTTTATATTTTGGTTTATTACAATTAAAATTAAAGGTGTTTTTAGAAATTAAATGGAATTTGACAAACTTATAAAAAAACTGCATGAAATTAAGGTTGAATTATGCAAAATATTGCATTAAAAGAATCTTTAATTTCATTTCTTAATATGATTACGAAAGAGGCTAAAGACGCTTTCATTTATAATATTTCTGCACGTACTAAGTTTTTGTAAGTTTTTAAAATTAAAAACTATTTCAGATTCCGAATCCCCTTTGCGTTTCTTCAGTGCAAGGACGTGTGTTTTTGTGAAAGCGTTGTTATGCTTATGTCCTGCGGCTTAGGCATTTGTTGTTCTACAACGTTTCAGTCTGTTTGCCAAGTAAATAAAAGCTGTTAACTAGTTTTCACACACCAAGAAGACGAAAAAGGTGGCCGGGTATGGGAATGGGGTTTTTTGGGGGGGCCGGGCTTGTTTGTCGAGCTGCAACACGTGCTGGACAATTTTTTGCTCCGCTTGTTCTCGTCCTGCTGCTCCAGCAGCTCTAGCCAGCTTTTGTGCGTAGACACTCGTGTATGAGCAATTATTTAATGCCGTCCGCTTGTCCGTCCGTTTGTCATTGCTGTCTTCGGGCCGTGGCCCTGTAGTTGTTGTAGTTTTAGGTGTACTTGTTGTTGCCGCTGCTGATGGGACTAGCCTTTGTCTTGGCCCCCAGCCATCCAAGTCAGCTGCAGCCATCTTGTCTGCCCCTTTTGTGTCGCTCATTTATTTGTGTTTATCCTTTCGCTTTTAATTGCGGCTCCGTCCTGCTGCCAGCTCCTGCCCCTCTCCCCCAAACACTGCCACTGCCACTGCCACTGCCACTGCCCAGTGTTTCCCAAACCCCCTTTGTGTAATTACAAGTGTTTGTTGTGTAAATAATAGCGTTAGCTGCCTGGGCCGAGGACCATCGTTGACGCATCGTTTGCATGCTCAGTTAATGCCGTGCATCAGGACATCCTCCATTGTCCCGTCGGTGTCGGTGGCTCTGTGTCTGTGCACCTCTGTCTGTGGCACGGAAAATTAATTACGAGCATTAAGCAGCGCAATGCCCGATCTGTCGCATTGACACAGGTGTTGGCTGCTCGATGTAACGTATTTTCCTTAGATAATTCCCATAGAACTCAACAGCCATGTGCGCTGCGCCTTGAACTCGGAATTTAAACTGAGACAACAAACTGCAGAGAACAAAATTTGTACTAATTCTTACAGTTCTTACATTAAATAAAGGTATTTGAAAAAGGGCTTTTTAAATTAAATTTTAAATTGAATTATACCCAAATTTAAATGCTGAATGTTGTCTAATTTCACATTTTTCACCATTCTAAGCCTATAATCAATTGTTTATATTTTATAAAATATAGTTTGGTATAAATATTTGGCTGTTAATTTATTTACTATAATTAAATTGAATGTTTTCCTTTTCGTATTCAATTAAATCCAAATCAATATTCATAAAACTAGAAATAACTAAAAGTATAAAATAAAAACTATTTCTTTTCGTGTGAAACTCAACTGCAGTGCGGAGGCGGAGCCTTAATTCATTCACCTAGAGACACATACATGTGGTGCCCATTAGCCCAGTGCCACGCCCCTAACGAGAGGGAAATGCCAGCGAACCATGCGACGCCAAAAATTTCCATTTCGTTGCTTGAACCGTGCATAAATATGTCAATAAGGATTATCCCATCGCAGGCGGCAATAAAATTTCTGGGAGCCATAAAAAAAATGGGAATGTGGAGCAACCGTAGGCATGTAGAAAAAACCTCAGCTAAACAAACAGCAAAGGGATCAGGATCAGGATCAGAAACGGGAGCAGGAGCAGCAGCAGGAGTAGGAACGGGAACAGGAGCGGGAGCTGCAACTTGATTATCATGGCAACCTGCCGCGCATTTTCCGACTGTTAAATTATGACATGCAACTGTCAGAGTGCGGGTTCAAGTGGATTTCGTCGGCGGATGCTCCTGGCAGGCGTGAGAAACTGTTATCCTTGCACCTAAACAAACACATTGGAGCAATGATGCCCAGGATGCAGTAGCTGCCAGCCAACCAGTGTCCTGGCTGGTGTCATATTGCAGAATGTGTTCTGGGTCCTCGAGAGCCTTTGGCATTACACGACCAGCTAATTTATTTACATCACTGACTGTGTACTTGTTGCGTTCTAATAAACTGAAACACATGTGCACACAAGGATCGCAATCGAAATGGCCTGTTATCCGTGGCTGTCTCATTATGTCCGGCTGCCGCTGCTGCTGCTGCTGCAGTAGCACTTCAGATTGGTGTTGACAGTTGCCCTGAGAAATTGCCTCGCCCTTTCTCCTATTTTTGTAATATAGTTTTTTGTAATATTATTTTTGGTAAGCCCTTGTCTCTTACAAGATTCCTGAGCCCGGCCCTGAGTGCCCGCCCGACATGCTAATGTGAAATATTAGAAAAGTAATGGAAAAAATGGAGAAGCAATCGAGATTAACGCGTTTGAGCACTCAAGCAGCGCTCCGCACTTTTTGCTTTTTCCATTTTTTCCCTGCCAGCTGCGGCTTGGCAACCCTTGCCTCTGGCTCGTCCTGGCCCTTGTCGTGGGAAACCTTGGGGAATGGGATTAACCACCTCTAATCCGTTACCTTAAGCACTCTACTGCATTTTTCTGGCGCTGCCGGATAATATTCTTTATCAGAGGTGGAAATTAATCTATTTTCGTGTAGCTATTTGAAAAGGTGGAAGAAAAGCGGTTGCTTAAGTTTGAGAGACTATATTGGGTGTCAGTTCTTACAATATTTGTTTTATAATTTATAAAATAACCAAGTGTAAATGACTAAGGGTAGAGTCTATTTATAAATAATATTTGTATTCGAATAAAAAGCACAGTATATTGAGAATATTTCAGTAACAAATCTTTGATTTAATGAGTTTACTTTGACACACTTTTAAATTATACTTTTATGTAATTTTATCACTTGAAAAAGTAATTTTAACATGTTTGCTATTAGTTTTTATAGGTTCTAGTTTAAAATCTATAGGTTTTTGTTTAACATAATTGCTATAATTTTCTTAAATTAATTCTCAATCCCTATTTTGGCTACCTTTCGTGTTTTCAAGGATGCCAGCACTTCCATTCACTCTGCCAGTCCTCTTTGAGTGCCCTCAAAGCTGAAGTGTTGTTGTCGGGCGAACGCCACTGAGTGGCACGGAGTTTTGACAATCAAGGCGGGTTAAGGCGGGAAACAGGAGTATTTAGTTTAAGGATGTCCATGTGCCATGTGCTTATACTGCCCGCGAAATATGCAGACACCGCCGAGTCCATAAATCATTGAAGCCCAGCCGCCACATCAATAGCCACAAAAAAGTCGCATGCAAAGCGACACCACGTGCACAAAGTGTGACCCAAATTTTGGCAACATCCAAAACAAAATCGAGCGTTCGCTTAAATAAATACGAAATGGCATCACGTGCAGGCTCTGGAAAAAAGTGAGTCCTCCTCAGCCAAGAAGTAGGATTCGTAATTGCAACAAAATGCAAGGAGAGGCAACGAAGGAGGAGAATTCAAGGCGGCATATGTGCCAAGGCATGAGCACCCGCTTCTGGGGGAGTTCTCATTTGCAGGGAACTGAGTTTGGGGCCAGGGGGGGACGAACTCCAAGTTGTACTCAGCAGCAATCGATCGACACATGCCCTCGAGTGCGCCAAGTGCAATATATTGATATGGAGCTTAAACTGTTCCAAGTGCTGGCTGGCTGCAGGGGATGGAATGGGTAGAAACAGCTCCGATTTCTGCTGCACCACCTTGACCGGACTAAAGCTCTATTAAAATCGCATTGGCAGAGCGGAAGAGACACAAGAAGGTGATGATAAGGGCCAGAAAAATAACCACCGACTTACGAATATACTTTTGAGCATTAAATATAATTATGCCAATTGTATGTAGTATCCTACTTAATCATTATCTGTATCCCTTATACCATAAATATTTCCTACAGTATCCAATTATCCCATATGGCATAACAATAAATGGCAAACTTCATCAGCCAGCTAAAGTACCCTTGAAAAAAAGCAACTAAAATGAAATATACATATTTCATGATTCTCGTTTTTGTCGTCCGCTTTGTTATTTTTAACTAAAACCACAGCCGGCAAGCGCTCCATCCCGCCCCCCATCTCCTCTGGCCTCCCTTTCCACTTCAATATAAAATTATCCTTTTGGCTGTCTCTATTTTCCATTCCATGTACGAGTATGTGTGCTCTGATTTTTCTTTTTTTTCCTCTTCTCTTTTTCGTTTATGGATATCCACTTTATTGTCAGAAAATCATTTTTTCGTTGGCATCTCTCGATGTTATTTTCCTTCTTGTTTTTTATTGAGCTGGAGCTCCGAGTGCTTGTGTGTGTCCATGTGTGTGCCTGTTGTACATTTGTAGTCTCTTCGCTGCTTTTTGTAGTTCACAAAAAATTGCTTTTATTTATTACTAATGGGCTTGCTCGGGTTTTTTTGTACCCATTATTAGAAGAGGGGGAAGGGTATGCTGGATATGTTTTTTAGGGGTTAAACAAGAAGTAGTGTTTTTCACCGAAAGAATAATATATAAAATAAATCATTTGATTTCTTGGAAAACCAGAGGTGTTACAAAATATTGTAATATTTTTTCAGCTATAATATATTCAACATTATCCCTTAAGATTTCCCCTATATAATAATAAATTAATTTCTTAAAAATTCAGAGGAGTTAGGAAATATAAAAAATATTTATACAAGTACAAGTCTTTTCTATAAAAGATTCACCAGCTTCCCTTAGGATTTTCCCTATCTAATATGTCCGAGGGTACCTTATGGTCGAGGCACTCGGTGGTGTTCTCTTCTTTTGTTTTTGGAATACATGTTGGCTGTGACTGGATTGTGTGTGTGTGCATATATCGAACATTACTTACCGTCGCGTCGCGGCCTGTCCCATCTGTGCAGGAGGTGACTTTTTCTATTTATTTGACCCAAAACTATTTATTCTATGAGTCTGTGGTAAATGGGCTCTCATTAGCAAACACTTGCCCCGCATTATTATTAAATCGTTCCTAGTCTCTGCTAATTGCCGAGCTCCGCTGGCATAAGGTGACTTATGACTAAGGTGACTCCAAAATTGCACTCTGGTCTGGTCAGTCGGCGAGCGAGTTTCTCAGCTTCGCGACTGGCGCCCGCGCGATCAACGATCCGAATCCGCGATCCGCCGAGCGCCGATCAAAGCTTTTTCGCAGCTCTCGCGGTACGGACGTGGCTTAAAACAGGGAATATGTGGAACGCTCTAGTCAAGTTGCAGGCATTTTTGTCACTGATCTGCTTTGTGGCATTCACTCCATTGCTTATCGTTGCCGCCTTGCTCAGCAGGCTGATTGCCAAGCTCATCTGCTGCTGCTCATCCCCGACGAGCATCGCCGGTGAAGTGGCCGTGGTGAGTTTGGGTCCAACCAGGCCAACAGAAACTTGACACACTAAATTACCAATATCGTCATTATGCTCGCCTCCAAAACAAACAAAACTAAATTGTTGCTATTGTTGTTGGGTAATTTATTTAAAATCTTTATATCTTGAATGGTATAATGAGTGCATCAAATTGTGTTATTTGTATATGAGCTGTGAGTTTCTGTTTTCAATTAACAAAAATTGTTTTATTAATTTATTAGAGTATTTATTAAAGTACTAAAAAACGCTACCAATTATGCATATGTGTAGAAAAATTTGGAAATACAAGTTTGCTAAGTGTGAAATATATATAATAAGCATTAGTTTCAAGTTCTTAAACCAAAAAATTTGGCAACTTAGAATGCTTTACTTAGAATGCTAACAAAACTTTTTAATTGCTTTTATCGCTTAATGCTCTGATAAAGTCTCTGAGATAATGTAGTGCTATAAAGATTTTTATTATGAAAAGTGCCTTTAGTACATTTCTTTATCTGTTTAAGTTTTAGCTACATTTATTAACAGTGAGTTGCCAAAGTCTCAGACCTAACATATTATTATTACATTTTTGTATTCAATATATGTAAATAAAAATATGTTTTGTTTTTCGACCAGGTTACAGGCGGCGGTCATGGCCTGGGACGCGCCATTTGCCTGGAGCTGGCCAAGCAGGGCTGCCACATTGCTGTGATGGATATTAACTTGGCTGGCGCCGAAGGAACAGTAAAGGAGATTAGGGAGAACTATGATGTTCGGGCCAAGGCCTACAAGGTAAATGGCACAGGTTGGCACAATCCAACTGGTTTTCGAGCACTCTCCCTGTCGTGCTTGTCAAATGCATTTAATTACATTAATTACAATTTAACCGGTATATATAATCGAACAGGCCAACGTCACAAGTATGGAAGAACTTACTGAGTTGAACAAAAACGTGGTCAGTGATCTGGGACCGGTTACAGTGCTGGTCAACAATGCTGGAGTCTTGCTACATCGTAGTTGCGTAAACCCCGATCCCGCAGAAGTGCAGCTTATGATCGATGTTAACCTGACGTCACACTTCTGGGTGAGTTGTACTCGAAATATAATAAATACAAATTTATTTTAAATTAATTCAGGTTATACCCAAGAGTTTTTTTGTATTAAACTAAAGAAAGAATATATTTCTAATCCAATCTAATGCTCACATACTATTTTCTTTCCAGACCAAGTCCATTTTCCTGCCCAAAATGAAGGAGTTGCGCAGGGGTCATATACTCACCATCAGTTCGCTGGCAGGTGAGCTCAGCCTCTGAAAAAATTCATTCAAAATCATATAGCTCTATATATAATATATTTTTCTTTATCCTTCCAACAGCACTCATTCCGCTGCCCTACGGCTCGACGTACTCAACCAGCAAGGCGGGAGTGGCCACCCACATGAAGGCCCTGCGCATGGAGCTTTTTATAGAGAAGCAGAAGAATATCCATGTGACCACCGCTTATCCCACGTTCCTCACCACGAACGAGGAGGTGACGGATATGTCAGATAAAATGGGAATTGGCGGCGTATATCCGCTGATCAGTGGCGAGGAAGTGGCCAAACGCATTGTGGCCGGCATGATGCGCGGCGAGCAGGAGATCATGTTGCCGGGCCTTGCGGCCCTGGCTATCCGGCTGATGAATCTCATGCCCTCTGACTGGCAGATGTTAGGAATTCTGCTGATCAGTGGCTCCAAGTTTATCAAATTCCGAGATATATATTCATGAGGGGGAACATGTGTGTGGCGGAGGTGTATAAAAGTATTCCTGGTTTCGGGACAGAAAAAATAACAACTTGTTCGCATTTGCCGGAGGCTTCACAGGTGGGGCGTTGCTGCTTAAAAGCGTTCCATTTTAAATCCGATTAAAGATACTTTTTGCGGCTGGCCGGTCACGGACAACTGGCCACAGGCCACGGGCTCCGGCTCCGGCTCCGGCTCTTGCTCCAGCACCGGCTCCGTCAACGGGTCGTGTGTTTCATGTGTTTTTCTTTTTCATTTAATTTTCAGCCAGCAGCCAGGAGGCATTGCTTTAATTTTGCAGCTCCGACAGTCTCGGGGTTGTGTCCAGGTCTGGGCCGCAGTCCGTGCATTCCCTCGATGTCTGCATTTGTCGGATGGCGGGACGGGTTGCAATCAACTTGTCAGCAGCCTCGACTTCTCCCTCCTTTGCTTGAATCTCATTATGCAACTTTCATGGGGTCATTGAGGCTGCCGGATTTGTATATTTTGCCGAATTAAACCAGCAAGGCGGTCGCCGTTGAGTATATAAACCACAAAGTACCTTGGTTATTAGTTTAACAAAATTATTCATTTAAAATTGAAAGAGTAAAGATTTATCTTTAACTTGCAAGCTATCAGGAGTGCCACAGAAGTAGCTGTTAAATCGAAATCAATAGAAATAGGTGTTGAAAAAGTGTTGAATCATGCTAAATAAGAATATTATTACTCTTTTGTTTTTTTTTAGTAACATTCATAATGTAGATAATATCTTTATCAGAAAAGGGACCATGAACTAATGATCTTTTCAAAATTAATAGAACCTATAAGGATTATAGTAACCCACAAAATAATATACCCCATGTGCTCTGTGGAACACCAGGTATTAAAAGCTTAACAAAGGTATTAAAATCACATACTTTCGCTGGGGAATTTCTGCTGCATGCTTCCAGGCGCTATGGCAATAGGAGACTTGAAGGCCTTAGGCTTCGCCTACATTTGTCCCCATTCGCTTGCATATATATTCAGGGTTTCGAGAGCAATTTGGCCAAAGTACAGGTTTTTGCAGCTTCAAACGAAATAGTCGCCTAATAGGGTCGACAGGGAGAGAGTGGCTTGACAGAAACTATTTTGGTTAAAGTGATCTCTCACAAAAAGAATAGAGGGGGGAAAAAACACACTTCTTTTTGTTCGCCATCATTGTGGAAGTGAAACTGCCTGACAGTTTTTTTCTTTGTTCCTTTATCTTTATGCTGGCGAAATTAATGCAACACATTAAGAGAAATATTGTAGCAGCAACGGCAGCGGCGGTGGCGGTGGCGGCGGCGAAGGTCCTTCTCCATTTTTCTTATTTTTTCACAGCGCGCGAGCTTTTCCCAGACATGCACAGAATTTCTTGCATATTTTCACGTTCTGCTCCGCACGCGCTTTTGCCATCGCCTTCGTCCTTTTATTTTATTTATGCTATCACTGCAACCTGAAATGCTTTAGCCACACACAGACAGACATATCCACTCACAGCAGGATACTGCCTTTATGTGAAATTTTCTTTCCTGCTGCATCTGCCTTTTTCCTTCAGAGTTCAGCCGGGCCATAGGACATATGGATGGAAAAAGACTTTAGTGAAATTAAGAAAAATATAAAAAAGACATTCCGGCTGAAGTGGAGAGCGGCGCTTTACGAAAATGAAAAAATAATGCTGCCAAATGCAAAAATAATATCGGGAAAGAGGACTTGTATTACGCTCTGCTGCCTGTACGCTCTGTGTCACTTGGCTTTTTCGTTCGAGGGAAAACCCCTGAGAAAATATTATGTCAGCAAATCAAATCGATTGTGTGGGAAAGCATTAGCCAAACAGCCCAGGGATCCCGGCCGGAGGAGCTACAAGTCACTCCCAAGTAATTCCCAATTAAAAAGCCGTTAATGATGCGTGGCCCCAGCACGACCAGCGCAACCCCAAAGCCAGGCAACGTGGCTCCCGTAACGCCTCAATGGCAGCCTGATTGAAAACTCAAATGTGCGCCCCGGATCTCCGCCCTCGTCCGGGGCCGTTTATTGTTTGTCTTTGACACTGACGTACTCTTTTTAATTTCGACGGGTTGTCCGCAGACAAACGAGGCATTTCCGTGCCTGATTATCGCTTCTGGTTGGGTATCCGCTGGGAGCGATGGGTTAGCTGGGAACCCGAACTCCGTCGACTTGGGCTTAATTATGAGCTGCTAGGAAAATGCGTGGGAAATGGGAAATCGAACAGAGTTCCCGCAGGAGCGGCTGGCGGCGAACAGGAGCATTCACCTGTGATTACCATCTGCTGATTTGCATTTACCTGTTTCACCAACAGACAACCAACTCACTTGGTCCGGGGCGGGGGTGGGCAATCGAGCAGTCACGTCATCGTCGGGGGCATTTCCATCAACTGCAAATCCGCGAAATGAATTTAATGAAGAGTTGTATGCCGGTGTCGGGATGCTCACAAAATATCATTTGCCCATTGCATTTGCGTAACCATTTTCACATTTTCCGTACGTTTCACATTTTCAGTTTCCATTTCCATTGGCCTTGGCCACCGCCAAACAAAGTAGTGCTGCCCGCTAAAAGGATACGAAAGTAAGAGCCGAAAAATTAACATAAATAGAAATCAAAAAAAGTAAAAGATTCTAATTAAAAAACATATAAATATAAAGTTAATAAAATACATACTGATATCTTATAAAATAAATGTTTATTTTCTTTAAAAACTGATTTAAAACTCTCGTTCTTGAGCGATATATTTTTATTATTAAATTATAACCTTTGTTCAATTTTTTAATAAGATCTAAACATAGTAGACGAGCCATTTCTCCATAAAATTCTAGGAAATTGCCAACACTGCCGCCAACTGACGACCGCTGACTGTTGGCTGTCGAAAACTAATTAAGAATCGGACTGGTCCATGGCCATTGCCATGGCTAATGTGAACGTAACTAATTTTGATGGCCCATTGATTTGTTATGCAGATCACAAGCTGACATTCGCCTCTGAATTTCCGTGTCCTGCCGAGCAATTCGACTCTCCTCCGTTGGAGTGCATAAATCACATGTTTAACTAATTAAACGTAACAGCTACTAGTAACACGGTCTATATGTATGTATGTAACAGGGCCGGTCAACACTTTTTAATGAGTAGACAAAATGCCACCGTAAATGCGGGGCAGGGTACGCCCACGTAACAAGCACCCATGCCCGATCATAAAATCTCCGCTCCTCTCCGGTTCCAGATGCAGATGCAGTCTCCCCGGGGCAATAATCATAAAAATTGCATATTAAAATTCATTCGGGGGGCGTGAACTGCTTCAGTTTTCCTTTCCTTTCGTTTCTTTTTTTTTTTTTTATTGTGCGACGCCTTTAAAATGTTTATAAATACAGTCAATTTGCCGTCAACTTTTGAACTTGCCACATGTGTTCGGCTTCGGCTTTCGAGCTGTAAAATGTCAAGGGGTCAACGGCAACGGGAACAGCTCATTATAATGCCGAATAGAGTGAGTGACACTCTTTCCAGAGAGAGAGCCCACAAATTTGTTTCGAATTGGAATTATGCTAAAGCATATTTTGCTGCAACAGCATCGCTATCGCTGTGCGGCATGCATGTCAACGCATTCATTTGACATTTTGACAGGATATTGGGAACGGGAACGGGAACGGGTACGGCGGGGAACAAGGAGCAGGGATTTGGATCCAGGGAGCGTGAGTGCCGGCGGCTAGTTCAAGTTGAATGTCGCGCCTGCGTGGCTCAAATTACAAATTAAACAGCGCCGAGGTCGAGGTTTTCCATTTCTCTTGGCTAAACAAAATCAAATTACCGCCTGACAAATTTACTTGTTGACTGCCATGAGCCGGAGAGAGGAAGAAATTTGGTTTTCCAACACCTCAGCCTCTGTGAAACTTCCCTCTCGCTTGCCGCTTTTCCCGGCCAAGTGCAAAGATCTTTTGACTTATTGCCAAGTTGGCAAGGCAGAGCAGACAGCAAGAGTTCATTTGTAAAGCAAATGTTTTATTTGGCCATTCCTTTTGTTTTCCTTTCAATCAATTGGACTGCTAACTTCAGGCAGAAAATAATGCTGAATTAATTTTAAATAGTTTGTATGCAAACAAATGAAGGCAGCTAGACTCGTCTCAGTTTATCAATAATCCTATTTTGACAGATAATCAGAGCCTTCCGACCCCTCAACCCCTTCGAACTCGTCTTTATTTATTTATTTAAAGACAGTCCCAAATCACATGCAATGTCTATGATTGGAAATAAACAAAAGCAATAACCATTTCTTTTGCCGCTTGTTACCACAGCGAGAATTACCCCAGATAGATATATGTACATATATGTATATATATATCCTCATCCCCAGTTGATGGAGAATGTGGAGTAAATAAACGCGACCATTTGCAGCATTGTCAAGTGGAAAATCATTGACAAATTTATGAACCCACCCGACAACGATACAGACACACACTCCATGCCGATGTTTACATATATCCCTGACACGCGGAGAGCGGAAAGCATAAAGTTAAAAATTTCATTAACAAATCGACACCGCACCGCACCGTCTCATTACTTGCCAACAAATAAATTTTATTAAGTACGCATTTTCAGTGTGCTTTTCCCCCGCCGCCGCTTCGCTTATTTACGATTTTTCATTAAAGTCATTTCGGCCGCGGTCGCACATAATCCCGCCCTCCGCGACCCCACAACTTATGAAGTTGACCAAACATTCGGCTCTGGAGTATGTCCATTAATGTTGCAACATATTTTTGTTGCAGTTTGTGGGTAAATAAAAAATATTACATCTTCTCTGACAATTTCAACTGCGGCATCCAATTGCAAATGCTAATTAATTGAATGCGCTTTAAATAAGTAAATGGCGATAGTGAGTTCGCGGCAAGTGAATCATTCGGGGATTTAATTGAAATTGAAACTTGTCCCAGACAAATCAAAATTCAGCGACAGCGCGCAGCGCTGCCCACGCACATGAGAAATTACCTTAAATCTTGAGAAAATTAATAATCACCCGGGGAGGAAAGCGTTCGACAGCGGAAACGGTCGAGTGTTTTCCCAAGAAACGTCGCCGCGCGTCATCGCCACTCTCATAAACATCAACTTGTCGCAGAGGCAGCAGGCTGCGACCAGGTCTTTAGGTCTTGGCCAGGAATCACATACACTTGGGAAAATGTAAAAATAATATTGAAGAAACATGTAGCGATTGTAGCAGCAAATCATGAAAATTGAGTGGAATTCTTTGGTTTTAATCTATAAACTACATAGGTAGATATGAAAATCTATTTCACAAATTTAAGAACTCCGGAATATTTGAGCTACCAATAGAGACATAATTTTATTATTATAATTAAAAAAAGCTCTCATATATTAATGGCTTACAATATATTTAAATATTATTGCTATAGAAATATTCAAAATGTTTTAAAATATTAACAAACCTAGTATGCCAAAATCAAGATAAACAATTAACTAATGTATCTTTTATATGTTTAAAGAAGAACCTCTGGCATTTTGCCGACTAAAATCAATTGAATTACTTATATTATTAGCTCTTTTAAGTAATAAACTTTTTGGGCCAGTGCACTGACGCCAAAAAGTATGGCCAAAATCGACTAATTTTAACAATGATGTAACTTGTCGCTATCGGGGCGACAACAAAGGCAGCGGCCACACAGTTTTGGCCACGAGCCCAATCTTTTGGCCAGCCCTGCCACCGATTCACAAATGACAAGCGCGCAAGTGGCAGGAATTGTGTGTTAAACGTTTCTGAATTGACGTGACGCGACCGGGCCGAGAGCACAGCCTCCTTCGAACCTCCATCCCCACCCTATGTCATCCGTTGCCATCCCAGCCAGGCGAACGTGCGCCAAAGCGCGATGCTTGCCAAAAATCATAAAAAATATATGGCGATTATAGGGGAGAGATGGCATCATTTAATGATAAAGTGCCGACTGTGGCTGGAAAGGGAAATGTACTATAGATGGAAATGAAAATGGTAGAGCGGCCACTGACTCATGCTCCGGAAATGTCACTATGACCACTAGCGAGGACCTAGGACAATGCACGCTTGGGGGAGGATTGAAGGCAAATAGTTTTGCAATTGCACTTTTGTGGCGTAAATTAAAAACATATTGTCAGGCATTAGCGGATGCTGCATTCAGTGCTAAAAATACCACAAGAGAGATGCATTCTGGAGGCTGGAGCCTGCCTATTTGTCGCAAATGGTAAATGAGTTGCCACCATATATTTAGCCCATGCTCTCAGTACTCGCATATAGAGTACAGTACTTACGCCCGCCTGGCGAGGAAACAGAAACAAAAATAAGCAGAACAAAATACAAAAAAAAAAAGAAAGAAACGGCTAAAAACGAGGAAAATGATGTGGCAATAAAAAATAGTGCTAAAACATTCGACAGGCCTAGCGGCAGCAACAACAGCAGCATTGCATTGCAGCTCATCGCACACTTGCACACCATGTGTGCACCGCCAAGATCGCTGGAAATGTGCGGGGAAATGTAACTGGGCGGAGGATGAGGATCCGAGATCAGATCGGATCTGGGCAGAGCATCGAGCAGCGACACTGCCACGGTCAAGTGCACTGTGGAAAATGCGAGGGATGATGACCGGCCAGATACCGAATTGTGTTTGCTTTCTTGATAAAAATTGCTTAGTAAATACTTAAAATATATTAATATTTTAGGTAATATTTAATGTTACATTATTAAATATAAAGAAATAGATATATCTTGTATTTTCACTAATTGTTCTCTGTGGTTTTAAATGGAATCTTAGGCTGTAAACGTTGCAGGGATATTTAAGGTGGTATTTATTAGTTATTTGTTTCCTTACCGGACAATCAACGTTTTTTCTTATTAAAAAAATTGTACAAAAATAAATAACAAATAACATTCACTAAAAACTAACCATTTTTTCTATACCTAATCAAATGAAAATCATGAAAATCAAGAGGTAAAACTTTGCTTTCGTTGTAATTCTCTTCGTCGCATTTTCCACATGGCACTCGGCGGCACAGCTCACGCATAATTTCTATACACAAACATAAACCTAAAATAACAGTATTAACAAGAACAACAACAACAACATCACTGCGCACTGAGACAAAAAGTAGAAAAGTAAAACTAAAATATAGAGGGACGATCGTGAAATCGGAGGGAGGTGAGGAGGAACGACGCCAACGGAGGCAGCGGCAGCACATGTGCGTGCCAAAGGCAGGAAAAGCAGCGAGGAGAAGTCGCGACATCAGCAGCCAGTGCTGACAGTTTGTCCTTTTTACAGGCAGATCTTTCTATTTATATTTTAAATAAAAACATTTATAATATACCCAGGACTTAATTCTAAGGATATGTGTTCGTAAATATTATATTAAAAACAATTTGTATTCCATAAATAAATAATACGGATGCGTTTATAAGAAAAAAAACTTACTTGGAAGCTATTGCTTATCTAATAGCTAATTACATAATTAAAATTATTGGAAAATATGATTATCAAATTAATTCAAACAAAATAAAGGTTTTCCCTAATTTCTTTTATAAAATTAAATATATTTAGGGACTTGCCTTCAAGCATATTTCCTGTTGAAAATATAACAATATCCAATTATACTTGAGACAAACATAAATCTATGATAAATAAATCTTAAAAAATATAAGTTCTGTTAAAAACTCAATAGCTTAAACATTTCTTTGTAAAACTGGCTCTTTTTTCTATGTTTTCTCCATTCTTTAAATTATTTTTAGTCAGCACTGTCAGCGTCATCATGAGCAGCAACAGTAGAGACAACACCGATCGCGACAGCGACGCGGGCAGAGTGTCGCCGAGGCAGATACACCATCAGCATCACCCTCAGCATCAGCATCGGCAGCAGGATCCAATGCTCCTCCACTTTGCTCCCGTAGCCGTTGAATATCCGACGATCCCGTTCCGGACATTTAAATATCGTGCGGCGACCGAGCTCCGGCTTATTGTCAGCTAGATCGCGGTGGCGTGAACATCGCAAGTGCCAGCCGCTAATGAAAATTGAATCACACGTCGTTCGAGTTTTGAACTAGAATAATATAGAAAACTCTTCGAGTTACGTGTGTGTTGCGGTTCCCTGTGTGTGTGTTCCCTGGGATTTCCCGCGTTCAGTGGCCGTAAAAAAAACTGAAATTGGCACCTGCCCAAAAAAAATAAACCGAGCGCTAGACAACTGCCGGAAATGCGAAAGTGAAAGCGGTCGGCCAAGAAGAACAGACAGCAAATCACCAGAGACCCATAACATGTCATCCACGCTGAAGAGCCTCGCCAGCCAGGCCGGCGGCGGCGGCGGCATGTACGTCAAGACGCCGGATCTCGGCGGGATCTCGGGCAAGGAGCTCCCGGGCAGCTGCTATGCCGGAGGCTTTATGTCGCCCCCGCTCAGTGCAAAGATCTCGACCGGCTGTGCCGACCGGGACATCTTTCGTGTGCCGGCCAAGGTGGAGTCAGGCGGACACAACAACTTCGCCGCCGGTGAGCTGCAGTTTCCGGACTTCTCGCACCTCTGCTTTGCCGCCGAGACGCCCAACTCGGTGTTTAGTGACTGCCATGCTTACTTGGGCCAGGATCAGCAGCAGGACTCGGACCAGGATCACGATCAGGACGACATTGTATGCGCTGTTGCGGAAAACACGAGCATGCCGCCATACCAGCAGGGTCAGTACACACAGCTTAACCGCGAGGACATTTTCCGCTTCGAGCCGGAGGACATAGCCCGTCTCACGGCAGAATCCGATCTGCCGGGTCTGCTGCAGCCCCCACAGACTCCGTACACCCCGTACACGCCGTACACTCCGTACACGCCCTGCAGCGCCCAGAATAGTCAGCCGACTGCCAGCGACTCCGTCAACCTGGATATTGATTATTTTAATTATGACGAAATTAATTGCCAATCGAAAAACCAATCTCCATGCTCATCACCGCCGCTGGATGCCTGGCTGAACTTCAATCTCGGCGAGATATCGGCAGCCGCCTCAACATCCTCGCCCAAGCTGGGCAACGTGTTCGAGGAGTATGTCAAGGAGGAGCACGCGCCCTCACCCACCAAGCTGCCGTCAATGAACTCCACGTTCGGCACCCCCAAATGCATTCCCATGTGCGCCAGTAATTACGAGGACTACTCCAATCTGTACCAGGGATCAGCCTATGCGGCTGAGAACTATCAGCACAATCTGGCTCAGGTCGTGGAGAAGCCCAACAGGGAGCACAAAGTCATTTGGACCATTGACGAGCTGGACGAGCTGGTCTTGGGTGAACAGCAGCAATTCCAACAGCAACAAATGCAGCAGCAGCAACCGGAGCAACTGCAACAAAACAGCAAACACCAGGATCTGGTTAACTATATGACGGATGATTTAGTCAAGGAGGAGGATTTTCGCAACTTGGACAGCGAAGATGAGGAAAACTACCCGGAAGAGGACGATGATTTGGATAACGAGGTCTTTGCTCTGCCGGTGGAAAGTGATCCAAAGCCGGATTCGATTTGTTGCGACCCCGAAGCGGAAACTGAGGCCGAACCTGTGCCTCTGATCTGCCGCTGGACTGGATGCGACGAAGAGTTTCCGCATCAGCAGGCCTTCGTGGAGCACATCGAGAAGTGTCACGTGGACGTGAGGAAGGGCGAGGACTTCTCATGCTTCTGGCTGGATTGTCCCAGGCGCTACAAACCCTTCAATGCCCGCTATAAGCTGCTCATCCACATGCGAGTCCACAGCGGCGAGAAGCCCAACAAATGTCCGGTAAGGATATATTATAACCAGATTTCTTTATATGTTTATATATGTTTTTAAGAAAATTAAGAAGAAGATGTTCCCTAATTGGAATTAATTCGAAATGTTTGTGTAGCTAGATTTTCCAAGAAGAAAATTCGATTTAAATCCTTAACTTTGCCTGAGCAACTAGGAACTTGTTTTGGCATCCATTTTCTCTCTCTGTGGACTAGCCTTTCAAATCCCTCATAGAATATCATTTTTCAAAATCAAACAATAGATTTCGATTTGCCTTTTCCTTGGCCAACAGCTGCTACATTTGTTTATGTGGGGCGACTGTGCGTCCGAACGAAGACTTTGCTCGTGGAGCACCGAACGGAGCCCATTTGGTGTTTTGGTTTCCCTTTTTTCTGTTTGTATCATGCACGTGTTGACATTTGATGCGGCATCGCTCGGATGATGAATTGTGCGGCGCAGGGCAATCACAGAAATTGACAGGACGAGAGCTGCGAGCTGCGAGCTGCGAGCTGCTAGTGGTAGGTCCACTTGAAATAGAGTTGCTGGTAATGTTATTAGGGCACACACTATATCTTCTACATCCGCCACCGGCCGCCATCCCGCATGCTCTTTCATTTTGATTTTTGAGTAATTGATGGATTCTTGCTTGTTTTTCCATTGGCAAAAGACTCTCTCGCACTCCGGGCCGAGGACCGTGTCATCAACTTGGCCCACTGCCTCTGCCATTACACCTGTTTCGTTGGCTGTTGCAAAAGTGTAATTTGCCCCTTTCAGGTGTCCGAGTGGGGGGCGCAGCGGTCCTGTGTGACACCTGCGGGCAGTGGGAGCATGTGCAACATCTGCTGCGAGGTCACAATTTTATGCATCCTTCCACCAGCGACCTTTCTTCGCCCTCTCACAATTTCTCAGTCCCATCTCTCTACCATCTACCCCATGGTAATTGCAATTTTCGATGACACCCCGCACTTTTTTTGTTTTTCCATTACAGTTTCCCGGCTGCAATAAAGCATTCTCGCGTTTGGAAAATTTGAAAATTCATCAGCGCTCGCACACGGGAGAGCGGCCTTATGGCTGTCAGTATAAAGGTTGCCTCAAAGCGTTCAGCAATAGTTCGGATCGGGCGAAACATCAAAGGACGCACTACGACACGGTGAGTACCCGTCCTTATATTGCAGTGTGTGCGTGTGTGCGTGTGTATGTGTGTGAGTGTGCGTGCAATTTGCAATGCGTGTCAAAAGGAAATTGAAGAGCTCGCGGCTGCAGCAGCGGCAGCGAAAGGATCCCCAGCTGGGTCCTGAAGAGAGTAGAGCGGCTTTAAGATTTAATGGCTGCCAAGGCGCTTAGGGGCCCAGCCGGGAAAGACCAGGGATTTCTGATGCTCCCGCAGCTCCGGCTACTGTTGCTGCTGCTGCTCCGGCTGCCAGGATGACATGTGCACATTTCGCATTTCGCTGCCTGAGTGATTTATAGTTCTGCCTGTGTCCTGTGTATCTGTGTGAGCGAGGCCCGGTGGCAAGACTAACAGCAGCAGCAGCAGCAGCTAAAACAGCAGCAGCAACTGCAACAGCAGCCGCGTCAGCGCGTACAACAGGCGGAAAAAAGGTCAAAACAGCTAAAAGGCCAGCGATTCAGCCAGCAGCATTGGCAACAGCAACAGCAGCAGGAATAGCAACAGCAACAACAACAGCAGCAGGCAAATCGAATAAACTAAACGAGTTACTTTCCTGGCCTCGCGAAAAGGACGGTGGATAGGAGCAGGGAAACAGGGCGGGAGAGGGCAGCCAATCAGGATCACAAAGGATACAATGTGTGCTGGCTTGGCGCTCCATCCAATACGATTGATGCACTCAAAGAATTACGAAGGGGTTGAAGACATTTTAAGTTAAATATTTAAAAAAAGATATATTCAAAATCTCTTTAAAAAAAAATGTAGAAAATACTTTAAATATTTCTTGCTTAGTTTTGAAAGGCTTTACTTCAGGTTTAAAATGTGTTTTTATTCAACATCTTTAGTTAGTCTTTGACCTTCCTTTTAATAATCCTTAATTTCCATTTCATCTTAAATTCAGTTAACTTCTGATCAAAAGATAAATAATTTAGGATATTGTA